>JAWZYV010012988.1:27500-282565 GCA_038373885.1 Cheiracanthium punctorium | reverse complement strand
GGGAAATATTCCTAAAGGTGAATATTTATTTTTTTGTTTTTTAGGTGAATTAGTGGAACATTGTGAACAGGTTATTCACAAAATTAGTAAACAGGTGAAATCAGTGTTCTTAGTTTCTTTTATTTCAAGAATGACTTCAATCGGGTTGCTTAAGTGATGTGTTTGTATAACATAAAACGTCCTATAAGGACGAAACGAATTGTAAACAAACGATCGAAAACTAAATGAATTGGCTCCTGTCTTAGTTGATTTAGATTTTGAACTAACTGCACTCAGTTGACTTTAGGGACAAAGGTAAACCAGTTTCAGTTAAAAAAATGTGCGTTTAAGAGAACCAAAACCGAACCTTGTAGCACGAGTGCCATTGGTTGAGCGTTTACGAATGCGCCCCTTTAAAAGCAGCAAAGAAGTTCTCCTGGTTCTGGTAGAACAGTTTATACCAGTGGCGCTTTTTATTATAACTTAGCAACGTAGGTATGATGAGCAAGGAAGTAACTAATGCTCGTGCAGAATCCGCCTTCTTTTATCGAACGAATAATGTTATCAGGTATGCGCTGTAATGCAAATGATGTTTCAGATTTTCAATACGTGCAGATAAATGCCATTTGTACTATAGCGCCATCTATTGATGAAGTGTAATACCATTTCTTTCTTTATTTAATAAATAAAAATAAATAATCTGATGTGTACAACACATGACTTCCTTGGAAGTCTATTAAATCAAAAATATATTCGACGCACTTCATCTAAACTTATTTGTTTGAAAGAGATAAAATATCAGTAATAGTAAGGTTTAGCGATTTCTAGCCAAAAATTTCGATATCGCCAAGCTGAGTTCAGTTTGAAAGATTTCCTTCTGACATTTTATTTGGCGATATTTCACCAAAATCCGACAAGCTTGAGATAGTTTGCGAGATTTTGGGGATAGCCAAAGCAGTCATTGACCACAGACTTGCATCCATACACCTCAATGCATTTAAAGTCATTTGGCTCACCTTGTAAATAAATTCCCAGTCGTTTGCTGTCAAAAAGATATTGAAAACAGTTAGATAATACAATAGTTCTAAATACAAAAGTTCAAAATTCTACGGGTTAAAGTTATAGAGTTATACGAAATAATTTTTGGCGCCAAATTTGGCGATATTTCGGCGAAACTCGTCAATGCCGACGACAAATGGCGAGATTTTAAGCAAGGACCAAACAATGACAGATTATCGTCAAAACTCGCAAAGAACGATGACAAATGGCGATAATTTGGGCATGGACCAAATGACTGACTATCGCCAAATTTGGCGATATTTCGGCAAAACTCACCAAGGTCGACGACAGACGACGAGATTTTGGGCATGTACCAAACAATGACTGTCTACAGTGGTATTATATTGAAGATGTCCATAGACATTAAAGTACTGAAATTCTTTCCGGTAGTCCTGTAAATAAACTCTCCAGTAGATTGAAACCAAAAATCGAGATGCACAACTAGATGTTACAACAGACTTACATATGAAATTTCAACATTCTACGACTAATAGTTTTTGAGATTTGAGAGTTAAATACATACACACGTACACCCAAAGTCGTCAAGTTTGGCGACTTTTAGCGTAGTTCTTGAGGGAAGCGCGTGACCGTGGTCGGACCATTACCTGTCTTATGTGGTAGGACGGTATTGTGCTTGAAATGGATGAATGCCCCTGAAATTGCCATTGACCGTAATGTATTGGAAATCTTTTGAGTGTTCCTGTAGCAGAACTATAAATGATAAAGACACCTTTTTTAATGGAGAAATTCATTTTGTAGCTCTTAACAGGATATATCATATCTGAGTCGTTTGAAATAGCCTAATACCCCTAAAATACGCTTTAATGAGAAGTCCCCCTTCTGTGGCGCCCTTACTTGTAAACCTTCTTTTCGCATATAACCGGGAACTTGACAAAGGCTGCGAGAGTTGTACAGAAAATTTATCAGCAAAATCCACCAAAAGTGAGAAAATTTGTGTTTTATCCATAAAAACGAACATGGGATCGATTATTTGAAATATAAACGAAAATTAATTCTTTCACGTCTAGTGAAGCAGCTGAAATGTAAATTTCTTTTCGTTACGCGATAAATCCTGACAATTATGTACTTAAGATTTAAGGGGCTTGCTGTAGAACCATTATGAGAAGCAACATCGGTGAAAGAAGGAGAATCTTCTCCTTTGCATCTTTTCAAATGATCATAACGAACAGGGGTTCATTTCCGGAAGCCAATCAGAATTGAAGAGGATGCAATTCGCTACAGAGGTAGATGGAAGTATGCAAATATGTGAGGTAACAGCCAATCGCGCTTTCATGTCAAGAAATATGCGAAAAGGGCAGTCTTATAAGATGCCAACTTTATGAAGGGTTACAGAAGTTGATTGTAAGTGCTGATAGAAGAATACTTTCGTACAGTTTGTTTTCAAGACATACGTGTTTTTATGACTTCCCGAACACGAATGGAAGATAAGGGCGCTGGCGTGCTATGGGGCGCATTGAGGCAGGACAGTCGATCGCAGATGTTGCTCTTTTCTTCCGCGTTCATCATTCTGTAATTTCACGTTTGTGGAAACAATTCCAAACCACAAAGACAGTTGTCCGATGGCCCCTAGCCCGTCGCCCAAGGGTTACAACAACCGCGAAAGATATATATATATATTGCTATTTTAGCCAAGCGGAATCGCAGAGCGACCTCCCCACGTTTGACATCTATGGTTACAGCGTCCATTGGTAAGGCGATATCTGCAGCTACTGTACGCCGAAGATTACATATGAGTGGACTGTACGCCCGGGTACCTCGAGTTTGTGTTTTTCTATCCGTCCAATCAAGAGGTGCCGGGAACATGTCAATTGGACTGTGTCTGATTTGGGCAATGTCATGTTTACTGATGAGTCAAGATTTGCTCTGGAGCCAGATGACAAGCGTATAAGGATATTGCGCGAAGAAAGAACATGCAATCAGCCCCAAAACATCAAAGAACATCACGCATTCCGAGGCGGAAGAATTATGGTGTGGGCAGGTATTCATTAGGATACCGCACCGACCTGCACATCTTTAAACGGGGTTCTGTGACGGCTGTCCGGTATCGAGATGAAGTCCTAGAACCCATTGTGAGATTGTACGCTGCAGCAGTTGGCCCTACTTTTGTTTTAATGGACGATAACGCACGCCCCCATAGAGCTGACATCGTCGATGACTACCTGGAGAGTGAAGGGATTGCGCGTATGGCGTGGCCAGCATATTCACCCAACCTTATTCCCATTGAAAATCTTTGGGATGCTCTCGGCCGTGCAGTATCTTCACGTTTCCCACCTCCAGCCACTCTTATTGAGTTGGAAACTGCTCTACAAGAAGAATGGCTAAGAAGAAATTGTTAAATGAAAAACGGACTTCATTCCGACAGTTAATCCTTTGAGGCGCAACCCTTTCCCAATGCTGAAAAAAGGGCAGCCGTTGCCATCGCTCGAGTTAACTACCAGGAAGATGGTGGACGATCGAAACGTTCATCGCGTGCCACAGATCTAGAGACCCTTTTTTGACTACAGCTGGCTGTGCCGGCACAGTCAGCTGCGTCAAAAAAGGGGTCTCTAGATCCAGCTGTTCTCCATTTTTCCATTTTTCACCAGATGTCAGTGCTGTTAAAAATAATCGTGACCATATTTTTTACGGGAAATGAGGTGCTAAAAAGTAAAGGATTCTCGTGCAGCTATGTCCCCCGCAACTATTTTTTATAGAAATCTCAAATCTATTCTTCGTGACTGGCAACAGTCAAAACGTGAGATTTTGGTGTTCCCAGAGCGGGAACACTGCGCGTTAAAGGGTAATTACTGCCTTCGTGCAGTTTCTAAATGTTATCGTGAGAATTACTTAAGTTCCCAGCTGCCGTCGTGCAACTGACAGGGACCGCGTCTCTAAACCTTTTCACACTCTGAGGATTTAGGCGCCGGCGGGTCAACTCCTCCTAGCGGTGTTCGGGTAATCTCCACCACATTTATATTTTTAACTTACCAGCAAGTTTGAGAGGTCTTTAAGATTTCGGTTTGTTGGTCTCTTGTGTTGCCCACCCGTGCAGTGTTCTAACTGCTGTAAATATACACCGATTTGTGTGAAATTTATATTTTTCCTATGTACAGTACCATGTACCTTATTGAAAATGGTGTAAGTAGCATTTATAGTTCTTTTACAGACGAAACAATAATCCAAAACATCGCGCTCTCTGGGCAGTTATTCTTGAAAACGTATTTTAGGGATATTCGGTCTTTGATAGAAAACGAAGTTGCCATACATACTATTAATGCTCTCCATTGAGAATAGTGTCTGTATTATTAATAGTTTTTCTACAGGAGCACTCAAAAGAATTCCAATACATTACAGCCTGTGGCATTTGAGAGACACTAATATATTTCTAGCAACCAATGAGTAATAGCAAGACAATGAGTATATAAAAAAATTATATTCTACAGGTAAACGTCGGAAAAAAAATGTAAAGTTTTTTTTAACAGGGTCTCATAAAATTCCATTTATAGTGATAATATAACATTATCTTATCTCCGAAATCTCGTCAGTTTTAAGGAAAAATACATCGCTAAATTTGTCGCAAAAATATTTTTGTGTTGATGAGTGTTTTATAATCCATGTGTTTGGTATGATTTATCTTTCTTGTTTTATCAGGGTGCTATTTCGCTCAATTCCCGTATTTTGTCTACGCATTTTTATCAACTCGAGTTTTTATTTTTTTCAAGTTTTTATTTTTATAGTTGTAAAAGAATAGCATTTTCACATTTGTTTCGTTTTTTGCTCAAGTGCCTTTTTTTACAGAATATTTACTGTCCGAAACCAATGCAGACACAAAGCAATGCTATCGTTTAGCGGTATTCAATGCACTGGTATGAGATTAAAAAAATGCATTTATTATTAGAAAAACATTCGATTACTTGAACATTAATCGATTGACTGCAGCTCACACGGAGAATATAAATAACAGCATATTGTGACTAATTTTGACGATGATCTGTTCTAATGGGCTTAATTTTATCTAAAACCTCGTATTCCATGTGTCATATAATAAAAATTTTGTATTTTGTTGCATGTAAATCGGTTACAAGTTATCGCGATGACTTAAATGCACAGTCAATTTAAGTTATCGCGAGATAGGGATTTATAATTTTCCCACAGGATAACATTGGATTTGGCGTTTGCTCACTAAGTATTGGCGATATCACTTAGTTGGGTTCAGTTTTGGGAACTTTTTCATGTACCAAATTTTGCGAGTTTTCGCCAAAAAGACGCCTATCTTGGCTACATCTAATAATTTCTGCACTAACCTCAAATCTGTAGTGCTTCCTTAATAAAATCTGCAGCACTACAGCATATTTTATTATTGAGGCCTATAATGTTTGTTTTCCCGCATAGCCAAGTATTGCACAGTCAATTTAAGTGATAATAGAGAAAGTGTCCGAAATGAAATCGTCTCGAAATTGCTTGAAATCTCGCAAGAAGGTACAAATACCAGAGAGCAAGTCACCCACTCAGTTCTGAATTGTCTTTCGTGGAGTTCGCTTGTGAGAAGACTCATAGAGCTCTACCTCGTTGTATTGCATTATTATAAGCGACTTTCTTTGCTTGTTTTACGAAGAGACATTCTGAAATTTGTTGGTAAATTCTTGATGGTTGTATGCTGAGTAGCAGGTAAGAGTTCTGCTCGAAAGTTCCACTGAGTTTTTAGTTCGTAGAAGGATTTTATTGGATTCTAACCTTAAGCCAACGAACAATATTTTAGATTACAGATATGCATCTAAATGTTTTGAGATTTTTTTTTCAAGATTTCTTGAACGATGCTGTTTGAAAGATAAAGTCACAATTCATGAACTTCAAAGCTTCATAACAGTGTCATTTTTAATAATAAAAATCATTAAAATTTTACTTTTTAATTTTATAGATTATTGTATCAAGAAATCACTAAAATTAATGTAACATATAAGTCCATATAAAAAGTAAAGTAAAAATGTGAATAAATGCATTTATTTAGTCAAAACAGCATCTAAAATAAATTTTTGTTTTATTTTGAACTTCCATTTATTTTTCTTGAAATCACTATCTATTTCAAGACTGTTTGCTTAGAAATTAGATATTATTAAGAGTTAGGCCATCGTTAAAGGCTAACACTAGTCCTACTAATTCTTTAAATTTTCAGTGGAAATCTACAGTAGTACATGCACCATATATTAACTAAATAAATAGCATTTTTTTAAAATCTAGTTTTTCTGAATTTTATTTACTCACAAGTTATCAACTTTTAATATTAATATATGGCTCAATTAGGTCATAGAGAAATAAAGGATAATTTCAAGTACGTAGTCAGAAAGAAGATTGACGGGAGAAGTTATGTTACTCGAGATATGGATTCCAGTAATGGCCTCACCATGGCACAGTGGTTATGCCACTGAAAATGGTTGATGGCCGAAGTGTGAAGGTCCCGGGTTCGGGACCCATCGCGCGGCTGTCGATCTAACGGTCTGGAGTTTTGGTAGGTTTTCTCCGGATGTAACGTGAATACGCGTTAGAACCCCTTAGAAAGTCCTCCTCACAAGGCATCCCCCCTTTGGCAGATCGCCCTAGTGTAGCGTTGCCATAATCACACACAAACAAGTCCAGTAAAAAAAAATCACACTTCTTGAGAAGTTTTCTACCTTTTAACCCCCCCCCCCTTCCTGTCTCCATGTTATTTTCCTAGTTACGTGATTAGGAATCTTAAATAGCCATTTAAACCATCGACTTTCCCTGAAAAACAACCAGTTTAATTTGAAAACAACTACCAGTATTTATTTGAAATATCCTCCTACAGCTACATAATAATTTCATCCTAATATCTCTATCAAGACAGCAATTTTTTTTTACTTTAGGTACTTTCCTCTAATTTTAAAAGTATATGTAAAACAATGGCTTGTAAAAAAGTCAGAAATTCCTCCAGATTAACTGTGGGCTCTCCATTTATTTTTTAATGATGCTGGAAAGGGTATGGTAATCCATGTGTAGGCGGAATCTGTCCTTCTGATTTCATTATGTTCGGAAGTGCATCTCATTCATTTGCATCTTTTTTCATAATGTTGTAAAGTGTATCATTATCATTATACACGCACCGGCCTTATTTTTCTGCCTGTTAAATTTGAAAAATGAATTTATGCAAGAATCCTAAAGTGAAAACAATAGCATTTAAAGAGTTAATGAATGCTAAAAAAATGAGAAAAAATTTACCCTTATGAAGTGAAAACAGTTTTACATTTTGCCCTTTTCCAAGACTCTCAGAGGTCGGAATATTAGCATGAAAGCCAACATACAGAAATTTTTAGCACTACAAAAAGATTTTAGTTACTTTTTGTGTTTTGATATGTTATATCATTAATTTTTAAACACTTTCTGTGTTGAATGTTTGGTAAAGAAAACTGATTAGATGTCTACAGAAATTAGAAAAAGTAAATTAAAGCTACATTTTTCAGGCAAATAGATCGCAGAATATTTTTGAAGCATTTACTTTTGCCATTTATTCATTTTTAAATAAATGATTTAAATGTAATTTTTAGAAGCGAAAATAAAAATGGTTTTACAAATTTCTTTATATTTTTCATAATTGGGTCGTAATAATTAACTTAAGGAGCCAATTATGAACAAAATTTAATTCAGTGAAAAATATTTACCACAAAACAAAAGGACCGATTTATTCGTGTTAAATGAATTTCGTGACGCATGAGAATAATCACTCATTTCTACAATATTTGCGATTTAGTTCAAATTTTATTGATTTAGTTTGATACTAAACTTTATGCTTGCAGATATATAATTCAAAATCTACGCATAGGCACAGCTAAACATTATTTCTTTTTAAACAGAATTTTATATGTCCTATTCAGCGTCATATTGCCGATAAAATTTTCTATATTTTTATTTGCTTTTTTTTTTTTTTTTTTTTTTTTTTTTTTCATTTTGCCTTTAGAAAAAATCCCCCCTCCCTTTGATAAACAAACAAACAAAAAGTATGGTAGTACATAATGCAACATTGCAATAATACCGAGGTTTAGCAATTTCTAGCCAAATATTTGAAATATAGCCAAACTGGGTTTAGTTTTAAAGATTTATTTTCAGTACTTATTTGGTGAGATTTCACCAAAACCTGACAAGCTTGAGAGAGTTTGCGAGATTCTGAGCATAGCCGAAATAGTGGTTGACCACAGACTTTTAATGACTTAAAGGTATGCATACACCTCGATGTACCGAAACTCTTTGTGTGAATGACCCTGTCAATAAACTATCCAGTCGACAAGGAATCAAAAATGAGGTGCATCAGAGATGTTACAATAGTTTGTAAATTTAAAACCTCAAGACATTGCAGTTAAAAATTTGAGAGTTATACGAAATATGCAATTATTTTTTGTGCCAAATTTGAAAACTTGCTAAGGGTGATGATAGCTGGCGAGATTTTGGGCATGGTCCAAACAATGACTGACTACAGACATAATATATTGAAGATGTCTATAAGCCTTAATGTATTGAAATTCTTTTGGGTGGTCCTGCAAATAAACTATCCAGTAGATTAAAACCAAGAAGAGGGGGGGGGGATCACAACTAGATGTTACAACAAGTTACAAAATAAAACTTCAACATTCTAGGATTAATAGATTTTGAGATATGCGAGTTAAGTATAGGTTAACATTCGTATGTACGCCATTGTACTTAAGTACGCCTTCGTGACTTTTGGCGCAATTTTTGAGGGAAGCACACGATCGTAGTCGAACCATCGTATGATTAATGGTAGGATGATTTTGTGCTTGAAATGGATGAAAAACACAGTAAATTACCATCCGCTGTAACATACTGCTGGTCAAGACCTGGAAGACCGCCCGTTTTCTTAAAAAGGAGAATTCCTGTATGGATGTGTTCCCCACCCTGACTTGAAGGGACAATAAGGAACATATATGAATATCAGAAACTGAAATATGGGGAAAAGGCTACGACCATATTAACAAACAAGGTACTTTATTAAACAACAATTACACACGGACAATTAATTACAAACACTTAGATAGACTGAGCGACGGAGACGTCTTCTCTCGTCGGCTGCAGTTAACGTCTCTCTCGATTACGCAGTAGGAAAGGAACATGTTATGCTTGCTAGGCGACTGCCGCGCCACACATGATGTAACGGCGTTAGCTAAGGAGTTTGCATTGAACTTCCTACATTCGGCCATCATGACCGCTAAGGCGACCTCGCCTGAAGTTACAGAACAGTTGATTTTTATTTATTTTTTTAAACAAATCAATAGCTTATCACTACAACAACAAAACAATCACTAGCTTATGTATTTAAAAAAAAGGAGCTTAACAATGAGCAGTACCTCCTAATAAAATAAACAATATAGAGAATACAGTTATACATTACCACAGGAAGAATAATATAATGCAAAACTTGAATACTGGAATAATGCTGCAATTAAGAAGTGCTAAAATAAAGAAAAGAAAATGAATTATAATAATTAAATTTTAAAGTCATTCGAAGGGTAAAGGGAAAAAAAGGTTTCTCAATATAGTCTTAAGTCCTTCGGTGAAGAAGAAAAAAAATATTGAACACAGTTCAAGTTATGTGTTCGACAGTGCTGGTCCAAGGTTTCATGAACTCTGCGCAGGTGGAGGTTTTGGATGGACCGTCGAAGAAAGCACATTTTTCGACATTATATGTGTCATTGTTTTTCACTTTTGTGACTTTATAGGGTCCAAGGAATTTTCGCTTCAGTTTTATTCCAGGACCAAATTGGGTTCGTTTGATTGCAACTAGATCATGCAACTGGAATTGTGGAGCTTGCCTGCGTCGAAGGTTGTACGTTTGGCGATTTTCTTCTTGAACCTTTGAGATCTGTTGTTTAGCATCTTTACGAAGGTCGTCGCGGTGTTGTTCAAATGCAGCTTTTACCTCGTCGTTGATGAGTTCGAGAATTTTTAAGTCGTGTTCAGATTTCATTTTTGTGCCAAAAAGGAGTTCAAATGGAGTAGTGTTTATACTCCTTTGGAATGTCGAGTTTATGATTTGCTGTAAGGCGGGTACATGGGAATACAATTTTTCTGGATTGTCAATAGACAATTTGGAAAGAACAGCTATAATGGTAGTATTCTGGCGTTCAGCCTGGCCATTAGATCTCGGTAGGCTTGCCGTGATGGAGATATGAACGATGTTTTGTTTGGCGCAGTATTCTTCAAAAGCGGTTGAGGTGAAAGCTGGTCCTCTGTCCGATATGATACGCGATTGATTTCCGAAGACCGATCTTTGATTTTCTAACCGATTGATTACTTCTGCGGCGTCCGTTGATTTAGTTGGATAAAGCCATGTAAATTTTGTAAAGGCATCTATTACCACGAAAATATGTTTATAACGCTTGGAAGTGGTGGCAAGAGGTCCTAAATGGTCGACATGGTAGGTATGTAGAGGTGTATCGTCCTTGTCAATCGGGTGTAGCAGTCCGTCTTGCTTTCCACGTTTACGGTTGTTGAGAATACATGTAACACAATTTTGGATGCACTGTTTAATTTTGTCTTTTAAGTGTGGAATGAAATAGTCCTTGTTTAGGATCTCTTCTGTGCGGACAACAGCGAAATGACCACGTTCATGTGCTGCTTTGATGATGTTGGCTTGCATGCTCTCGGGAACTACCAGGAGGTCTTTGCCTTTCACTGTTTTATACAGAAGATCATTTTTCACGATGTAGTTGTCATGAGCTGCGGTTTGAAGAAGCGTTTTTATCGCTGTGATATGTTCATCAGTCTGCTGTGCTTTAAAGAACTGAATATGAACACTGTTCTGAATGGTCATGCAACAGGGATTACGACTAAGTGCGTCGACATGAGCCATTTTTGAGCCGTTGCGATGTTCTATAGTAAAGTTAAAGTCCTGAAGGTATAAGGCCCATCTGGCGATACGGGTGTTGAGATCTTTTTTATTTAAGGTTTTGACGAAGGCATCACAGTCCGTGATAATTTTGAAGTGAGTACCTAAAACGTAAATCCGAAACTTCTTTAGGGCTTCAACAACGGCAAGGACTTCCAGCTCAAAACTTGTATACTTTCGTTCACTGTCAGAGGTCTTTTTGGACATATAAAATACAGGATGAAAAGAGTTATCTTGCATGGATTTTTGCATTAGGACTGCCCCCAAGCCATCTATTGACGCGTCAGAGTGAATTTCAGTGGGAGAGTTCTGATTAAAAATACTTAAAACAGGTTGTTGTGAAAGTAAATATTTTAATTTTTCAAATGCGGCTTTTTGTTCAGCCTCGTATTGAAAGGGGGTGTCCTTACGCAAAAGGTCGCTAGGAGGTTTTGCTATGGCAGAATATGAAGGAATAAACTTTCTGAAATATCCGGTGAGACCTAAAAATCGGCGTACATCTTTAATATTTTTCAAATCCGGATAATTTAGGACAGCTTTAGTTTTCGAGGGGGAAGGAGACAGTTTACCGCCTTCTACTACATGGCCTAAAAATTCTATTTTAGTGTGTAAAAACTGGCATTTGCGGAAATTTATGTCTAATCCATAATCACGGGCTACATCAAGGACAATTTTTAAGCGTTCGAGAGCCTCAGACTCACTAGTAGCTGGGATGACAACATCATCCATGTACGGGAGTACAATGCCCTTAGCAATAAGTTCACGAAAAACGGCGTTTATATAACGCATAAAGGTAGATGGACATGTACTAAGGCCAAACGGCATAAATCGGAAGCGATATTGGCCTTTATGTGTCACAAAACTAGTATAAGGACGGCTTTTTTCGTTTACGGGAACGTGGAAAAATGCATTTCGTAAATCGAGTGTAGAAAATATTGTGGCATTTTGAAGACTATCTAAAATGTCTTCGATCAACGGAAGGGGAAAGTGATCTTTGACTGTTTTGCGATTTAATCGTCTGTAATCTATGCATACTCTAGGTTTTCCGTCTTTTTTTGTTACAACTAACACTTGGCTTGCGTAGGGAGATGAACATGGCTCAATAATTCCATTTTCGACCCATTCGTTAATTTGTGCATCTACTATATCACGCTCAGCAAATGGCAAACGTCGGGGTGCGTGGAAAATTGGCTCGTCGTCAGTGAGCACGATGTCAAGTTCAACGTTAGCAGTTTTCGTTTTATTGGGTGCATAAGCCAACAACAGCTTCTCAACGTCAGCGCGTGTTTGACTGGTGACATTCGGGCCGATGTCAAAGATGGGAGAATCGTCAGAAATTGACATAATAGAATTTTGAGGTTCTACAGGATCAGATGCAGTTGGAAGTTTTGAAAATATTACGCCGGCAGGGGAAATGGTTAAATTTGTTTGCTGTATTATGTCACACCCGATTATGAGGTCATAATTTGTGCAAGCATTCGGCACTACAGAAATAGTAACCGGAAAAGTTTGGTCGTCAATAGTAACATCACAGTCAAAAGTACCAATGACGTTTGTTCGCGAAAAACCGAAACCCGTCAATACTTTAGTGTTATTCAATAATGGTGGAGAACCTATTTGTACCCATGCAGAATGTCGAAGCAACGTCAAATTGCTACCTGTGTCCACTAATCCGGGGAATTTATTGTCAAAAATAAGAACTTCCTTACACATGTTTACAGAAGGAAATTCACGTACGGTATTTACTTTTGCTGGTGAAGTAGAACTATCGTTTCGCATAGCTCGGACGCATTCAGTCGACTTGTGACCAAAACGATTGCATGCTAGGCACTTCGGGCCTCGAGAGCGATTAGGACACCATTTAGACTTGTATCCGACGTCATTGCAGTTAAAACAACGTTGCAGGGTGTTAGCTGTGTCAGAAACATTAAATTTTGAGGGTTTTCGTTGTTGGTTTGGTTGTTCTGTACCGCGGTTTGAGCTGTCAGGTGAGTGACGAAAATTCGACGAATTTGATCTATTAGCTCGCATGTTATTAACAAAAGTTTCGTAAGTTCTTAATTTTGTCTTAAATTCGGAAAATGATGTTGTCCCATAAAGGATAATTTTGTCTGAGCGGGAACCTTCAATACCGTTTATGACGTACTGAATAACAGAACACTCGTCAATAGCGCAATCGCATCTATTTGCCAATTCGCGCATGGAATTAAAATATTGAGTAAATGTTTCGTTAGGGCGCATTTTTCTTTTTTCAAGCTGCCGATGAATTTCTATTGACGTGACTGTGTCTGAAAACTCGTTAATTAACGCAGATTTAAACGTATCGTATGCATTTAGATTTCTTTGCGACGACAGAAATGACTTAGCGGAACCGGTAATCAATCTTTTTGCAAACACTAATTTTTGTTGATCACTTATGCAAGGGAATAATTGGAAATTTTCCTCCAAGTCTATAAAAAAACTTTTAATTGAATACAAATCATCTCCTGAAAACTTTCTACTATTTGCAGATATATCTCTTAAAAGATACCAGAATTGATTAGTCATATCTGAAACTGCGCTGGGGCCTAGAATGGGGAACTGTGCATTACTCGGTTGGGTTAGGTAAACAGAGCTTGGGTTTTGCATCGCAGGAACACTGTTTATATCAGAGGCACCATTAGGGGAAAATTGACCTACATTCGTGCTACTCGCTTCTGCCGATGTGTTAATAAGTGGATGGTCATGTTCTAAATCAGAGAGATAACTGGTGTCGAGAGAATTTTGAAAGTCTTGCAAATTTGTTAGGGCATTAAAAATGCTGTCGCAAATATCTTTTTCGTTTGCATTTGATTCCAAATGTAATAAATTTGCCACGGAAATAAACTCATTTAAGGAGAAATCTTTTAATATCTGTTCTTTATGTTTTTCTAGATCTAATTCGATTGGGAAGGAAGAGAAATTACGTATTTTGGTACGGGAAGAACGATCAAATTCTTTAAAACCAAGTATGGTGTTTAATGCTTTAACAGTTTGAGTTTTGCCAAATTTCAATGAGTTTGCTATTAAATCTGTGTCTCCTAGTTTTAACGACATTTTGAAAAAGAATACAGTTTCTGAATGTAAATAAAAACTAGAGAAATTCTGCACAATTGTTTAAAAGGATAATAACGATCTAAATTAAAACAAAAATCTAGCCTACTTGAAATGGGGAGCAGTCCAGCAGTTAATCCACACCTCAAACCATGTATTTAAATTCGTCAAACTGCGTTCGTCCATTGAAGCTTATCGTCTATTAGGGAATACACTGGCTTGTTGATGTCTAGAGGAATTCTCTGGAGTGTGAGAGGACGGTCGAGCCCCCAAAATATGGGGAAAAGGCTACGACCATATTAACAAACAAGGTACTTTATTAAACAACAATTACACACGGACAATTAATTACAAACACTTAGATAGACTGAGCGACGGAGACGTCTTCTCTCGTCGGCTGCAGTTAACGTCTCTCTCGATTACGCAGTAGGAAAGGAACATGTTATGCTTGCTAGGCGACTGCCGCGCCACACATGATGTAACGGCGTTAGCTAAGGAGTTTGCATTGAACTTCCTACAGTATAATATCTCAAAATCAAAACAGTTCGCAGAAAATGCATAAAAATGGGTAGTCAAAACTCTGGCTACCACCAAATAACCATAGATGCATAATAGGGTGGATCGAAAATTTTTTTTTTTCGAAATATTTATCTCCTGAGGTCTCAAAAGTTGTATATTGATATGAATAAGACGTGTGTAAAATTTGAGTGTTCTACGACAACGTCTTGGGGTTGCGCATCGAGCTTGAAATCTATAAATATTGAAAATTATATATTTTTAAAAAAAATTATGTAGAAAGCAAACTTCATTTGTTGAAAATAATTTGGTCCTTTTGTACGTTAAAAGATGTTCAGAGAAGCTCAGTAAATCACAAAAAATGGCTTTGCGAATAGTTTGATACAATGCACCCGTTATGCTGTCGTTTTGTCTTGCACAGTACGCAAACTGTGCTCTAGACAACCAGCACCGGTTCGCCTGCCGAGTGATGGCGATATACATGCGTTCGGTTAAACCAGACACGAGATATTTTGAAGAAACGGGCATTTAGTTTGACGTTTCATATAGATGGTGCTGTCAGTTTAGTCTAAAAAAACTAAGGGGTGGTTGCCTTGCACTGATACAATCCTGAATAAAGTGAAACTCGCTGCTACAAGATATTGAACAAAATCGGCGTTCTCAGAAGAGCTGGGAATATCGAAAGAATTAACTTGTACCAAGTTACCAACCCGAGGAGACGTACTTCTTATATTACTATTTTGTACTTAAGAAGAAAAATTTCTGTGTAAAGGGCAGGATCCACCGGAAGAAAGATATAACCTTAGTGTTGGCGATCAAAATACAGGAAATTTGGATCAAGACCAGTATCCCCACCAGAGCCTTATTATCGCATGGGCAAATCGGGACTCTGCCCAGGGCCCCCGGCTCGAAAGGGCCCCCAATATCAAATGTTGTTCTGAAATATTTTTTTATATATCAAAATTTTATGAAAAATAAAACAAATTTCATAGATGGGGGCCCCCAAATTCACCAATGCCCGGGGCCCCTGTTGGTCATAATCAGGCTCTGATTCCCACTGCGTCAATCCAAATAATTCAAAAGATAGTTAGTAAAGGCCGAGAGCAAGTTCAGCAGCTAAATAAATCGTACGTTAGAGACGGACATAAGGAACTGTTTATGAAGAAATTGGGAAAAATTCTCTCTTACCCAGCCATGGAATATCGCATCTTCCAAATATGCTGACTTTTCCCGGAGCAGGTTGGGCTCAGAGAAGTTCATACCTTACTGACTTTACTGACTATTTTTCAACGGGACTAATTTATTAAAATACGTAATTTTTGCTTTCTACGTTTATTTTTTCAAAAAACGTATATTTTGCCGATATTTATAGATTTCAAGCTCGATGTGCAACTCCTAGAAGTTGTCAAAGCCTCTCCAGATTTTGCATACGTCTTATTCATTACAATTTACAACTTCTAAAACCTCGGGAGCCTAACAATTCGGAGAAGTAATTTTTTGGTCGATTTTTTAAAGAAGTCAGATTTTTCAAAAATTTCTAGATTTCAAGCTCGAAGCGCAACCCCAAGACGTTGTCGTTGAACATTCAACTTTTTTACACATGTCTTATTTATATCAATTTGCAACTTTTGAGACCTCAGGAGATAAAGATTTCGAAAAAATTTTTTTTTGTTCCACCCTAATGCGTAACAAATAAAAGATAACAAACGCTGAGACAGTTATGTATGTGTGCTCTTTTTGTATTTGTGCTTTTAATACCAGACCTTTAGCAAACATCCAGGAATTGATTTGTGTAGATTCATTCCTTCTTCATTGAACTTCTTGTTTCCTTATTGAACTTCGTTGCATATCTCTTCAATGCACGAATCAGTTCTTTCCGAGCATCTTAATGCTTATCGCTATTCGAAACCTCCTCCATTTGGTGACACACATTCTCAATGAAGTTCATATCAGAGTTGCGCACGAGCCAATCAAAGACAGCAATATTATTGGACTTCAGGTACTTCCACATTTTTTTTTCAGTGTGCACTCACGCACTGTCTTGCTGCCAAATCTATTTGTTCTGACCAAATTGCCCATGACACCACGGCAAAAGTGGGACTTGTAGATCATCAACATATTTTAGGCTGTTATATTTGCCTTCAACAACCTTTATCGTTAGATTACCAAAGCTGGAGACGACACCTAAAATCATGACTCCACCACCACCCATTTGATGCTTCAATCGATGCGATGCGAAGACGCTATCACCTGTGTGTTCGACGTATGAACAGACGATGTCGGGTTCATCGAGGTAAAAGCGCTTCTCATCCGTGAAAACCACTGGCTTGAAGTCCGTGGATTCGGCAATGTGTTTGCAAGCGAACTTGTGACGCTCTGCTCTGTGTCTTGGCGTTGATGAAAGTTGAAGAATGGTTTCATGATTGAAAATTTATTGTTTGAATTTCATGTAAAAAACACTATTATTTTTTTCCGACCCAATATTATCACTGTGTTGTGTTTATTATTTCCCTTTCTTCATTTAATATTATCGTCTGCAGTGTGCAATATTTTTATAAGACTTCTGGCGTTATTTTAATTTATTGTCAGATGAAAGTTTAGACAGAAAAATATGATTTTGAAAGTTAGAAGTATGGGAAGTCCAACCTGATGCTTCAGATTTTACGAAATGGTCAAATTCATGCCTGTAATGTTGAGGATGTTAGCATTTCAGAAATAGGACGTTTTACTGGAAGACATATATCTACTGCATCTAATTCTATACAAGGAAAATATTTTATTTGGGGGGGGGAATAGTAGCGAACGCAACATTAGACGCTTTATAGAATCACCATCAAACTATAGAAACCTCCAATTTACTTACTTCAAAATTTGCTGCTGTTTTAATACTTCTAACTTTTACTATTTTTGTGCAAAGAAATCTATGTTTATTTTACTCAATTTTTAAAACTTATCTCTTAATAAATGGCCGGTGGTAACCCAAGCAAACTTGCTAGTAGGGTTAACTCATGAAAATTACACATTTTATTTAATATAAATTAAATTAATGAACGTAAAAATTTGAAATTTTGCACCACCATGTAATATTACATTCTGCACTTATTTCCACCAAAATTTTCCTAGGTAGCTATTCATAATTTTTTTGAATATCAATTTAATAATCCATAATTCATATTAATATTTTATTAAAAACTTTGATAATAGTAAATTATGCTTGGGTCGTTTAGATCTAACAGTACGAATAAAAATCAGCTTCTTATTATCAATATTATATGAAATATGAATTAAAGCATGAAAAAATACTTTAACATAGGGTAGGGGGATTTCGGAAGGTCATAACTCACTCATTTTCAGTTCAAATTTATTGAAAATTGGTATCTAGGGATAAAATGAGCTAAATTTTTGAAATATGAAGTGAAATCTGGAGGTTGCTATTGGTGAAAAAAGTTAGTGCGAATTTTAATATGGAGATGGCCCCTTATGCAATTTTTATGTTTAGTATATTTAAGTGTACATCAATCGTAAACGATCGATATAGGTAACTTCGCTGTACGACGAACGACGCGCGAATAAAGTACACGTGGGCGTTTATTTTTTTCCGCAGCTGTACATGTTATTGATTCATCGTTGTATTTTATATTGAATAGCTTTTTGTTAAAAACACGCTCCGAGATAGAAATGGTCACCAAAATTTTGTTCAGAAGTGTATTGGAAGAAGAATTGGAACTCTTATGAGTGCTCCTGCAGAAGAAATATAATGATACTATTTTCGATGGAGAGTTTCATTTTGTAATCTTTAATAACAGGCATATATATTGTTTCGTTTTAAGTAGCCGAATATCTCTAAAATAAGAAAAGAAGTTCTCATTTTTCCCCAATCATCGTAATGTACTGAAGTTATTTTAGGTGGCCCTGTAAATAAACTATCCAGTAGATGATAACCACAAAGAGAGGTGCAAAACAAGATGTTGCAATAATCCTAAATGTTAAATTTCAACATACTACGCCTAATAGTTTTTGAGATACGCGAATTACGTACTGTATACGTACGAACTGACGTCAGGAAAAAACTAGTCAAAATGGATTTGCAACCGGCCAAAATGGACTGTACATGCATATCTAAGACCATACATTCATGCGTACGTTGAGACGTCCTACGAAAACTCTATGAAAACAATTTCGAGCTAGTCAAGTTTCAATTTTTTCATCAAAATCCGCATACCGAAATTTTTTGCAATCATTTAACTTCCTTTTACTTCGTACAAGCAATGCATAGTATTTTATTTAGAACGCAGTATTAATTTGTGTAAACAGATTTTTCAGTATAGGGGTTTGCTTCCCGAGCTTTTTTCACTATATCCTTATTTTTATTAGGACAGTAATCATGTGCCATATTAATTTTTTCTAATCAAAATGTAATCATTTATAAAATTGTTGATAAAGGGTAGCCAGTGAATGATTTTAAAAAGATAATCTCTGCCTCAACGTGTTTGCAATGAAGAAAGCGCACAGGTTTACTTTTCGTTACTCATGAATGCATAAAATAGACTATGTCGGAAAATGCTTAATAAATGATGTGTTTTCTAAGAGTTATCTTGCTCGGTACGGAATTATCCTATTATTTAATTTTACAGGTATCCTACAACTACTTGCTTTTCTCAACTGTTTATATTAAACTCCTTTCCTTAATGCTGTCAAATGATCTTGACACGTTCTTGAAGTTAAAATGCTAATTTTTTTTTTTACCTTAATTAGTTCTTTTTTGAGGTTCTGAGAAACCAGATATGCATGATACAATTTTGTTTTCCTTCTCGAACTAAGGTAGAAACATTTTAAAATTTGCTCCGTTTCGTCGCTGTCTACGAAAGTGCATTATCATTCATGTATCTATTTATTGATACATGATGACTGAGGATACTTAAAATCCAGAATTTATAGTTGAATTTTAGGTAACCAGAAATTAATTAAACTAAGAAATAAATTGAATAAAGCATTGTAAAAGTTAAAAATTTTTCAATTCCAATTTTCTTGTACCGTTTAATAAAGCTTTAAAATTCAACAATGTTATAAAACTGTTAATTTTTACATACGCGTTATAATGCATATGATGCATTTTTAATTTAACATTTAGTTTTTAGTTCACAGGTTTTCAAACTTGTTTAGACCAACGCCAAATTTAGGATTTAAAAAAATCGAATGCCCCCCCATGAGTTTTAACCTTATTTTTTACATTACCATTCTTTGCTATTTTAAAAGAAATTATTGAACTAAACTGCGAAACCAAAATGTCAAATATACAGTTTTGTTATAAAACAGGAGTATTAAAGGAAATAAAACAAATTATATTAATATTTAACTTGGCTAGAAGCTGGTTCTTATAACAAGGTTTTTATGTTAAGACAACAAAACTTCAAGATTCGACTGTATTTAATTTTGGTTTGAATACCGAGGACACTACAATCTCAGTATCAAGACAGTTTAGATCGATTTTTTTCAGATAGAATTTGTTTGCCGTCGCCTCTTTACACATTCCAGTAACGCTCTCTAATTTTCCCCGAGCCTTCTACTGCCCCCTGAAAGCCTCTGGCGCCCACAAGGGGGCGTTATCGCCCACTTTGAGAAAGACCACTTTAGCCTATATTTTGCGTAATTTATGTTATAGCATTTGTGACATTAAAAAAAAAATTGCTATAAAACTGGGAACTTCAACACTTTAAACCTATAAAAATGTTCCTGATATTTTTCTGATCTCACATTTATCTTATTTCGCCCTAATTTAATGCATACGTTTTCGGTTTTAACATTATCCATTTTAAAACTCAAAGAGTATGAAAAATAAGTTTTAAGCGAAGTTTTGACTCAACTTCTCTTAACAATGAGATTAATTACCTAAAATCCTTGACTGTTGCTTGTAGTTTTAGCTCCTGTTTTATTGATGACTCTTTATAAATTTTATACGTTTAATTTTTCTCCCACTTCTATTTATTTCTTCAATCGATCATTTCTTCTCTTCAGCTTTATTCTAGAAGATTTCTAAACTTGTCAAACATTTCAGCTCCAAAGTCACCTTTACACCTGTCAATAAACTTAAAATTTCTTCTCTGAAATATCCTATTTCTACTGAGGGTTGTTTGTTGTATGCTTAGGGAATCTTGTGATTTCGGCTACAATTTTCTAATTCTGCACTCCGTCTGCGTCTCATCACGACTTCTTGGAATTTTTTTTAATTACCCAGCCCTTAGTGTGACATCCTGCCATTTTAATTTTGATGTAGGTTTCGCTCACAATTTAGATTCTCCTGAAAAGGTGAGAGACTTTCGGATATAACGGCCCTTCGGAAACTGTCATTAATCACTGCAGAAAGTTCGGAGTTTAAGCAAGTACTTACACCGTATGCTCAAAGCGGTCTTTACTGGCAGGTCGGGAAACGAACCAGCAAATTTGTATTGACTAATCTCCGAAGCCTTAATCATTGGGACATTGCATCCGCAACTCCATAAACTCTTTTAACGCTTTAACGCGCGGTGTCTTCGCTGTGAATACACAACTGTGACATTTTGGCTGTTTTAATTCAAAGAATAAATCTGATTTCAATTAAATACTCAAGGAAGACATCTAGATAGACTGTCCAATGTCAAAAAAGTGCAGCCGCTGCCCTCGCACGATTTAACTACCAGCAAGAAGAGGCTCGATCGAATCTCCCAGTGCGTGGCACAGAGCTCAAGAACATTTTCGACACAGTCGGTTGTGCTGCGCCGCACAGCCGGCTCAGGTAGTTAATGCTGGTAGTTAAATCGTGCGATGGCAACGGCTGTACTTTTTTGACTTTGGGAAATGGTCACACTTTAAAAAGTTAAGTGTATCTTCGAGCCAATTCTCGATGAAACTGGAGTCGAAATTCACTGGAATAATTAACGTGTGAAGTAAAATTAAAATGTTAATCGATTTTTAGAACACTCTAATCCTAAAATCCCTCATAAGTGCTGTATATCCTTCATTTTCGTTATATTTCATTGTCAATAAAAGTTTAAACTTATCTCTCACTGTGGAAATATTTGCAGACTGGGGTGCGGTGAACAAGCAAGCTGAATGATTTCAGCCTGAACTACAAGAGCCTTAACATGCACGAAATATACCACTTGGTTGGCCGCGGTGAAGTTTAGCATCCCAATTAGTTTTGAAATTAGGTGAAAAGTAAGTCTCACTCCTGCAATTCTCCTCTGATACTTAGCAGATCTATCTCTCATTGTGGTTTCGCAATCTTTTTTTGCTAAAACAGCTTTCCTGTAGCAACTTCTTAAAAATGACGCACGTAACTACATTTTCCTTCTCAAAACTTATTTAAAGGAATTTTATTTTTTAGGAATGTCATTTAGACTGGATTTTATGTTTCAGACGGCGCAAGCGTTTGGCGATCTTATCGTGCTGATACAATACAGCTCAAAGTAACACGTTTGGATGGATGTTATCATAATCCAGCAGGAAAAGTGCCTCAAAAAGCAGATTTTAATTTTTGCCATTCGATAAAGTAAGTTCATCATCTATTTACTTCAAACCAAATTAAATATTTTTAAAGGGGAAAGATTTATTAAATAAATAGGTTGACAGTTAGTTAAATTCAGTATTTTGTTATAAGGAGGCTAATGTGACGGATGATTGCACAGTGTTTATAAAATGACGCATTTTGTTCTTGTCGCAGTTTTAATATCAAGTAAAGTATGAGAGAGATTGTTTCAAAGCTTGATTTATATTATACTTTATATTTTTGTTGGCATTATATAATTCTTCTATAATAAATCTATAAATCGGGACACAATGGGTCACTGACGCACTGTACCCCGATTCCGGAGACCCTGTGTGCCCCATATAAGAGAGTGTATAATTTTTCACCTAAAAATTCCACATCATTAAAATAATCATTTAAGTAAAACATAATAGAAAATAAGGTAATTTAGACTCTACAAACATACCACATAACTCATATTTATTTGAAAACATTTCAAGCGTAAAGTCTTACTTGTCTTCAAATTTCATACAAATGACCAGAAAACAAAATTACTCTTTCTTCCAGCCACAATCAAAGTGGGATATAAACGTATGTTAACGAAAATAAAAACACGTCTATTTGAATATTAGTCAGTCTTTAAGCATAGCCTTAAATGAGGTGCAATAAAAATTAATTTTGTGTTTCAGAGAAGCAATACTACAATGGAAAAAGAAGAAATAGTGATATCAAGTGATAGGGTGAAGCCTTTGATTGTTGATGGTACGATATTTAGATCAGCATATTGTTTCAAACTTACTGAAAAAGATCTTGAACAAGCATATTTAGAACTTGGTGAAACAGAAAATGTCAGGCGTTCTTCCTTGCAGGCACTGAAGAAAAAGCTTTCTGGTAAGTGCTCTTAGCAATTCACCCTTGAAAAACTATTATCTACCGGATAAAAGCGGCTACAATTCTGATATTAATAAACGCTTAATTTACGTATGCCCTGATTACTAACTTTTTGATGTATGATTAACAGTAACAGCCATAATCTATATAAATAAAACAGAGTGTAAACTGTCCGTTTGTCTGTCTGTCTGTCTGTCTGTGTCTCGCGTAGCTCCGAAACGGGTGATCGTAGACCTACCAAATTTTGTACGGAAATTCTCCAAGACGGGTCTCGACACACCTCGAAGCGATTTTTTCGAAATTCGATTTAGAAAATGTTTTATTTTATGTTTTATCCGATTTTTAGCGATTTTTCTTGCGTAATACATAATAACGCCGGTCATTGCCCTCGCGAGAAAACGATAGTTACATCATCGTATAGAGGAGAAAATTTTCTTTTAAAAACTGTTTGTTCGGACTGTGTAACATAATTTTCAGATTTTTGGGAATTTTTCAAATAAAATTAAATTTGACGCTGACTTTCGTAAAATATTTTTAAAACTGCTGCATCTTGAATTCTATCTGTCCTAACTTTTTTATATTTGGGCAAAAGACGGAGCACACAATTCGCCCACTTTTAAAAGAAGAACGGAGGAAAAATATAAATTAGGAGAATTTTTACGAATTTTTAAGTAAAGAAGGATTTTCATTTCAGTAGCACCTCTTATAATTTTCGGTTTGATATCTTGCGGTTTGGTTGTCATGGATACAGTAACAATGATTAAAATTGCCAGTTGAAAAAAATAAATAAAAACGGGTCCCGCGAGCAGACGATTTCTTTGCTTGGCTCGATTTCCTTTTATAAATACTGGATTTATTTGCGAGAAGAAAAATTAAACCGAGGAAAAACAATTTTAAAGCCTTTATAAATAGCGCAGTCTTATCTCTTATCTCTTTTCTTTTTGTAAAGGGTTGCAAGAGAGGGTGACGTATTTTTAAAATTAAAAAAATGTCCATTTCATGTCGTGTCTGAGGTATTTAACGGTAAAACGTGAACCTATAAGACAGCATGTCTGAGGAAATAAGACATTTTGAAGGTGAGAAGTTCACTGCAAACGGTCCATTTTCACTTTTTTGATACCGAATGATGCTGACATAGTTTTTTTTTTTTTTTTTTTTGTGTGTGTCATTATATTGAAATGATCTCAGGTTATTACATATATGACGCAAATTTTAAGTCAAGAGTGAAGTAATTTTGCTTTTTCTAGATTCCACATCACTGGAATTAATTCGAATTACACATGTGAGGAAATTTTTCGTTTGCTACCGTGCGAAGAACGGGCACGCAGCTAGTCTATATAAATAAAACAGAGTGTAAACTGTCCGTTTGTCTGTCTGTCTGTGTCTCGCGTAGCTCCGAAACGGGTGATCGTAGGCCTACCAAATTTTGTACGGAAATTCTCCAAGACGGGTCTCGACACACCTCGAAGCGATTTTTTCGAAATTCGAATTAGAAAATGTTTTATTTTATGTTTTGTCCGATTTTTAGCGATTTTTCTTGTGTAATACATAATAACGCCGGTAATTGCACTCGCAAGAAAACGATAGTTACATCATCGTATAGAGGAGAAAATTTTCTTTTAAAAACTGTTTGTTCGGACTGTGTAACATAATTTGCAGATTTTTAGGAATTTTTCAAATAAAATTAAATTTGACGCTGACTTTCGTAAAATGTTTTTAAAACTGCTGCATCTTGAATTCTATCTGTCATAACATTTTTATATTTCGGCTAAAGACGGAGCACACAATTCGCCCACTTTTAAAAGAAGAACGGAGGAAAAATATAAATTAGGAGAATTTTTACGAATTTTTAAGTAAAGAAGGATTTTCATTTCAGTAGCACCTCTTATAAATTTCGGTTTGATATCTTGCGGTTTGGTTGTCCTGGATACAGTAACAATGATTAAAATTGCCAGTTGAAAAAAATAAATAAAAACGGGTCCCGCGAGCAGACGATTTCTTTGCTTGGCTGGATTTCCTTTTATAAATACTGGATTTATTTGTGAGAAGAAAAATTAAACTGATATAAATAGCGCAGCCTTATCTCTTATCTCTTTTCTTTTTGTAAAGGGTTGCAAGAGAGGGTGACGTATTTTTAAAATTAAAAAAAAAATGTCCATTTCATGTAGTGTCTGAGGTATTTAACGCTAAAACGTGAACCTAAAAGACAGCATGTCTGAGGAAATAAGACATTTTGAAAGTGAGAAGTTCACTGCAAACGGTCCATTTTCACTTTTTTGATACCGAATGACGCTGACATAGTTTTTTTTTTTTTTTTTTTTTTTTTTTTTTTTTTTTGTGTCATTATATTGCAATGATCTCAGGTTATTACATATATGACGCAAATTTTAAGTCAAGAGTGAAATAATTTTGCTTTTTCTAGATTCCACATCCCTGGAATTAATTCGAATTACACATGTGAGGAAATTTTTCGTTTCCTACCGTGGGAAGAACGGGCACGCAGCTAGTGTGTGGTATGAACGGTTCTTTACTGTGTAAGATAAATATATATTAAAATTCTTTTTTTTTCTGTAAAAAATAATGTACTTAAAAACGAGTACATTAATGTAATCGTATTTTTTTAAGTGGATTTGGGCTGTAAATAGTATATGCCGTGCTTAAATATAAAAGTTAATTCAAACTGAAAAGTAAGCTTATGACTAAATATCACTATCAAATCGGGATGTCATTCTGGAACAACATGTACGTTTGTTTCGGGGCGCCATGGGTGCTGAATTTGTGTTTATGGATGACAACGCCCGTCCTCACCGTGCAAACATTGTAGACGAATGCCTTCAATCGGAGGATATCACCCGTATGCATTGGCCAGCATACTCACCGGACTTGAATCCAATAGAGCATGTGTGGGATATGCTTGGCCGACGAATTGCAGCCCGTCAACCCCCTCCCACCTGTCTCCCGGAACTTCGGAGTGCATTGCTTGATGAGTGGTGTAATATTCCCCAAGATCAGTTTGATCATTTGATACTCAGCATGCCTAGGCGTTGTCAGGCCTCTATTGCATCGTCCGGGAGACATACTCCGTATTAACCATCCTACTAACCATGTTATACTGTTTTTTGTAAATAGGTTCTTTTTTGAAATTTGGTCAAGGGAGTAAAACTTGCAATTTTCATTAATTATGTCAAACATATAGCATCTTTTTTGCTCTTTACTTTTTGTTTAATAAATAGACTTTACAAATAAGTCAAATTTGTTTTGCTTCTTTTTCTTTCTTTGCCTGAACTTCATTATCCTTAATTTATGGACATGAGTGTAATACGCTTTTAATACGTAGCGCTTTAGTGCGTATTTAAAATCTGAAAATGCTTCAGTTTTTCTTAGTTTTGTTTCCTTTCCATTTTTGATAAAGGCGAATACATCCAGAAGCTCTTCAGAATTAATATAAGACGAAAATAATTTGTTCCTTTTTGCAGGTTTTTATCATTTAACCATCTTATTTTTGTAATCATGGGCGGCCCGACACGGTAAAGCAACGCATCTGGGCGCCGGCTTCGAAGGGGCGTCATTTCGAACTCAAAAACTAAGTTGAGCATAAAAGGGGGCGTCTGTTTTACATTAGCAAGGACGACACTTACCGTATGGCCGTCCCTGTTTGTAACTATCTTAATTTTAAATTCCCTTCAGAATCTGAGAGATTTGAGTGCCAAGGAAGTTGGTGAAGAACAGGAGTCTCTCCGAACAAGATTTATTAAGATGGCGAACCAACTGGTCGCCGGAGGCGGCTAGTTAACAATAAAAATGCCAGAATGTGAAAACTGTGATAGACCACCACTAACAAAGATTCTGGTAAGAAAGTTTTTGCCTACCATGAGAAATTTTTTGGCTCTCTCCATTAAAGGACCGCGCTTTTGCAATCTTTTTGTTTGCAACTAGAAGCGGCGGAAGATAATTTTTTCTGGGTAGGGCAAGCCGATTTTTTTCCTTTAAGGGAAAAAGGGACGTTGAAAAAGAGGAAAATTGACTAAAATTGAAAGAAAAGAAAAAGAAAATCCACCCAAAGATAAACTGCCTTTCTAGTTTTCCACAGCAAGTTGAATCTTTAAAATTGTACTGTTCTAAGGGTTGTTATTTATATTTTAAGATTGAAGCTATATCACTTTAAAGTCATTTTTTTCACTTTCGACTTTTCAACTGATGTGTATTTTCGAAATGTTCCATGCGCATCATTTTTGCCGTACCTCTTTCAGATATTTTATTGATGTTCTGAATGGTACTATGAATATATTTTCGCATGTTTTTCTATAATAGTAATAAATTGGGGAAGATTTATACATGTTAGATGAAATAAAACGAGTTAAAATTCTGAAAAATAGAATATTATCATGAAATATTTTTTTCTAACTAAGTGTTTGTGCAATTTAATACAACGTTACACTTTTATACACATTTTTTAACTTGTTTAAAAAAATTCAGCTATTTAAATTGCTATTCCTTGTCCGTCCCTTCAGAGGGGGTAACGCTGGCCGCCCACTGGATGCTCCCATAATAAAATGGTCAGCAATTTTGGGCCTTAGTATTGGCAAAATGCTTGATGAGCAAGTGCCCTACCTTTGAAAAAAAATTGATATAGTATGCACCTGGAGAATTTTGAAAATCGGTTGTTTTTGAGTTTACTTTTTATCGAAAAATGCCTCTTTTGTAAAACAATAATGATTTCTGAGATTTAAATTTGATAAAAGCATTTTAAAATGTATCTTATTTATCCTTACATTACATGGTGTTCAAAATTGAAAACTTTAAAAAAGTCAGATTCAACGTTCCTTGCCCCCTTAACTTCATATTTACCAAGTACTACTACTACTACTACTACTATAATAATAAAGAAAACATTACTTGTTGATATGACAAGAATTCATCAGAAATTACTTAAATGATATTATGAACATAATTTTGCTTTATTAATTATAAAATTAATAAATAAAAATAATTGAAAAAATCAAAGTATTTCCATGTGTACTGAATAAGAAGTATAATTAGTAGTGCGAATGTTCCACCTATTCGGAAGGTTATTAATGTTGATACAAAAAGCTGTATATATTCCTCAAAAATTCTGTTATTCTGCAGGTATAACACTATACTTGAGAAATGTAATTCAGTGTTTTTTTTTTTTTTTTTTTTTTTTTTTTTTTGAGAAACCGGTCATTGATGCATTACATATAATGTAAGCCACGATGTGGCCAAAAACAACTTGTCTGTCAGTGCCGTTTTTAGTAATTATAGTGTACTTTTGAGATACCCAATCTAACTTTGTTACGATTACTTTTCAGTGTATACCTTACGAATAAATGCATTTTTTTTTGAGTTATTTTTATTTCTTTTTTGCTTCTACCATGTTTTGTTTATTTTTCAGCAAAATTTTATTTATCTGAAAAAAATGTTAAAATAGATTTGTGCTTTGTTTGATTTCTTTATTTTTTATGAATCTGCATGTGTGTACGATCACTAATATTGTTTTCTAAATATTAATTCTTTTGCATTGCACCAAGGTTGTATGTTCAGAACTATACTTGATTTAAAATAAATTACACACTCGAGGAGTTTAGAATGATATTTCTTTCTTGTGCATTTCTTTTCTCACCACAGGAACTCCAAATTTGCATTACCGCACAGACGATGAATTCCTACTACGTTATTTACGATATGCGAAATTCAACGCAGACAAAGCATACGCCCTGCTAGTAAATAAGCTTTACAGAATGAGAAATGATTTCCCGGAAGAGTTTTCCCTTCCGTCTAATCTGGAGGATATTCTCTCTTTAAACGCGATGAAAATTCTGCCGTATAGGACTGAAGAAGGAAGCATGATATGCTGGATGGATTACAGTAATATGACTTTTATTTTCTTTCTTTCAAATATCAAAATGCAAACTCAGCAGTTATTCCCTGAAGTCGAGCAATATTTTTTCTCAGTCCCGAAACAGAACGCTGTTGTTGATATTTGCGAAACTTACCCAAATAACCAATGATGTTTTATATTTTGAAACCAGTCAGTAAAACAAATGTTAGCGTGTCATATTGAATCAACATTGAGGTTTTAACATTTGAAAAGTAAAATCTATTCAATTTGTGATACATTGCAAATAATGCAATGCCAACTGTAATATAAATTAAAAATTTCCCGATTATATGAATGCAAATTGATATCAACGCAAATCTTTGTAAGAAATATTTCATACATATTGGCTTTCCTCAAAATGTGTTATATCCAACCATGTTTTAAATCCCGAGCGTCCGTTTCTCTTATATCTGTTGCAATCTCATCCCCCCCCCCCTCCCTAAATTATTCCATATCATCCTTCAAATTTTGCTTTGCCTAGAGTCGTTTGCCTAAGCGTTTTTTTAATCGACTCACAACTTAAATTGGTACATACTGTTTGAATTGGTAAAATTAGAAGTCTAGTGTGCAAACTTGATAACATTTAAAAAAAATGCAGAATACGTTATATTTTTGACAGTGTTGGAAGAATTCCAAACTTTTGAAAATATTATTAAACTTCTTTTAAAAGATAAAACTGCATTTTATAATCATAACGGACTTGGCCCAGTTAAAAAGCCGTTGAAAAGCGTTTAAACTTTCTTTTAAATCAAACACTACAATAAAATTTACAAAACTCCAGCAATACAAAACTCAACACAAGCTAGCATTTTTCAAAATAAGAAATTGTTGCACTTTTTATTCATCAGAGATAAGGCTAAATGAAAAGCCTGGTAGATAAACTTATTATTTTTTTAAAATGAAATTCTAATGCTCTCAAATTCTGATAGAATTGGCAAAAGTTTTAATATATTTAAAAATAAAAAATACGTTTTGCAATTGTGACAGACTTAGAAAAGTTATAAATTTAAAATTGCAAACTTATTAAACTAAATTCTTTTCAATGAAAACTATAATACACTTTCTTTTCTTGAAATGAAGCACTTACTATGAGGCGTTTGGTAAAATTATTAAATGTCTCGTTTAAATGAAAACTATAATAGGCATACCTTCTAATTCTAGTAGAGTTGGGATAACTATTAATCTAGTCTGCAATTTTTTTTTCTTTTTAACTTAATAGCAATCACTCAAAAATACACTTTCTAATTCTGGCAGACTCTACGTAATTAGAATCTTTTTTGGCTAACTTAGTGTTTGCTTATTTTTTTTTTAATGAAATGTACTTTATAATTCTGGTAGTCATGGTTAAATTCCAAACAAAGACTGTAGCCTTCTTTTTTCCTCCTTCTTTTTTTTAATTCAAAATTTTCTATGCACTTTCTTTTCAAAGAATATTTACTTACTAAGTTAATAGATTAAACGAATATATTAAGATTTAGTCATTATATCTAAAATCGTGTTTGAAAGAATAGAAAAGAGTTATCAAAAGAGTTTACAAAATTCAATAATTTATTTCCCCATGAAAGAACAGAAAAGCGCGAATATTTAATTTAACAAGGCGAGAATTTCTAATCCCTATACATAATTTTATCGAAAGTGTGTTTATCAATCTATATGGGTGTTTCTTAAATATCTTTCAAAAATGATAAGGGAAAAAAAAAAAAAAAAAAAAAAAAGGAGCTGAACTAAGAATGCAGTAGAAAGGCGATGGGCGAACGGGCACTACTAGTGCACGTTAAGGCGGGGTTTGTCATTTTAAAAAATGTTCATTTTCTTCCACTCTACTTGTTTTTTTAAATTTTAAAGTTAATTTAGAAACACTTCTGTACCCTACTCTATTTCACTTAGTTTTGTCCACTTAATAAATTTGTGGAGATAGTATTGAACTACGGAGGTAATGAGTTTTTTTTCCCCGGAGAAACTAAAGAATTCTCTGAAGAAAATGTAAACTATTTTTATTGAAATATACCCTCGATGATATTTTGAATAACAGATTTGATACGTAAAGGTTAACGAAACTAAATTTCCGCTACTCAAAGGGCCTTAGAGGCCGTTCTACGAAGAGAAAAATAATTTTTACAACCATGGACTAAAATAAATAGGACGTACAACTTTCCCCGCGATTGGGGTTAAAAATACCCATTCCACACATAGGGGAAGTTGGGGTACAATGAAACACGGGGTAGAATGAAACATATGCATCTAAAATCAATAGGATTTGTCACAGAAAGTTGAAACTCACACACCTATTATAGAAAAATATGTTCCAGTTACTGAAGTAGTAAAGAGAGGATAGTTGTGCTCATGGGCACCCCATGTTAATCGTGGACAACCGCACAAGTGCGATCCCTGTGTTGAGGGAGGAAGGGGTCCGGATGCCGGAAGTGGTGATAAGAATTTTTTCCTTTAAGGGGACTTGTATCTTTTTCAAATAAGGAGACTTGGGAGGCTCAGACGTTGGGGTCACCGATTTTGATGAAATGTTGGTGGGTTATAGGGGACCCATAGTTAACTAAAATGCTAAAATATTGGCCGCCAACTCTCGCTTATTTTCGAGAAAATTCCATTTAAACATTTGACACATTGCTAAATACTAATTGTTTGGCAATTCATTCGTGTTCTCGGTGGCGCCGTGGTTCCGTACGGAGACGAAGATCCCGGATCAAATCCAGCTGTGTACTATGGATTTTTTTCTCGCTGAAAAGTTCAAAATTATTATATATTGTGAATTATTTTATAAAACTGTAGTTATAAAGTTGTTTTTGTGTATATATAGTTGATAATTTACCAATACTTTTAGGACGCGAGGAATGATAAGGATTCGCCTCTTTCTTCGTTTTGAATGATGCACTTATTGTTTTAAGTTTTAAATTCAGCTAAAACGTATTACACTCATGTAATTAAAATCAGAGATCCAATATTCGATTTAAACGATAAGTGAATTTTTTTGTATTAAAAAAATTATGATTTGATGTAGAATGTAAAATGCATTTAATTTTAAATTTATCAAACTTCGCTGGAAGTAGATAGCGAAATTAATAATAATAATAATAATAATCCAGAAATTCATAACAAAATACTTGTATGACGATGAAAGTAATTCACCTTGCCTCTAAAAGTAATTCCACCTAAATGTACAACGCTTTGTTAACCCTGTGATGTGTAATTTCTCATTTTCGTCACTTTCATCACAAACGTTTCTCATTTTCGTCACTTTCATTTGCGGCTATTCAATTCTATTTCATAGAAATATTGTTATTTCAATAAATCATGTCAATTTTCTAATCATTTTAAACTGTATTATATGAATTTTTAAGGGAGAAAGAAAAAAAAAAAATGGAAAATCCAGAGCACCGAGCTGGATTTGATCCGGGGACCTTCGGATCTCCGTACGGAACCACGGCGCCACCGAGAACACAAATGAATTCCCAAATAATTAGTATTTAATAATGTGTCAAATGTTTAAATGGGATTTTCTCGAAAATAAGCGAGAGTTGGCGGCCAATATTTTAGCATTTTAGTTAACTATGGGTCCCCTATAACCCACCAACATTTCATCAAAATCGGTGACTCCAACGTCTGAGCCTCCCCTTGTTAGAAAAAATTTTCAGACTTGTACAATTTTGGGATTCTGAACTGCTTTTAATGAATTTTTAACTAATTTTAACACTGCCACCCGTAATTAATTTTAGGAATTAACTTGTGGACTTGGAATTACTTTTAAAAATTACTTTCCTGAAACGACGGCCGTTGGGTCCGAACTCGAAGCAGGATTTCCTTTCGATCAAGAATCTGATGCTAAACCACCCTGACGGGCCGAGGTTCTAACTGATAGTGCTAAAGATTGAAGTGTGCTTAAGTTTCGAACTGCGGTCTTAGAAATTTTTTCGCAGAATCTTTGATCGGACTTGTACAATTTTGGAGTTTTGTGCTGCTTTTAATGAATTTTAGTAAATTTTATTTATTTAATTAATTAATTTCAGTGTTGTTATCAGTTATTAAATTTTACAGTCAACTTGTTTCGGTATGGTGACTTAGAAATATTTTCTTGAAGCTTTTCTGAAACTTAGAAAAATTATCGCTGATAACATGAGGAACTTGTAAATTTTGCGAATGGTTTGGCACCTTTTTAATGAAATTTAGTTAATTATTAATTAATTATTGTAATTTTTTCGAAAGTTACACGTAGTAACGAGTGTTTGATGATTAATTACATAGCTTAATTAAGAGAACTTGTTATTGCTGAGTGGAATGAAAACACCACTTGACAATCTCCATTCACAGAATTAATGATCAATTTTGATAGATTAGACAGATATTAGGCGGCGTGTGTGCTCGTTTGTACTTTATACTGTTGACAAACTTGTTTTTTTTTTTGATTTTGAAATTAATTAAAATCATATTTTTATTAATATTTTATTTGTACTCATAAGAAACTTTTTTCAGGCATATTTATACACTTACAAATTACAAGTAGTGTTTAGTGTAAATTGATTTATATATTTTTTAAAATTTATGTGAAATAAAATTTTTAGTTTTACTATGAAAGTAAAGTTTTACACATTAATCAACATTTTAGTGGTACAGTTAACGAACTTTACGTATTTTATGGGAAAGTGGGTATAGGTTTAACTTGCACGAACCCCCTAGTCTGGATATAAAATGAAGATCCGTTTTAGCATGCTAAGACAATTGCATGTACTGTTTTATACCGCATATACATAAATATCTTTCAACTACTTAGACAAAATTATAGTTTTAATCGCAAAACCTATTAAATTGCAAAGAGTTACAATAAATACAAATTACTTGAACTAAAAAATACGAGGTTTTTACTTACGTGAAGCCACGTCTTGTACCAGCACCTTTATCTTTAAATCTAGGCTAGCAAGTCAGGAAAACAGAGTATTGATTTAAAATACATTAGCTCTACTTCCCGTCCTAGCTGGTATCCCTAGCCATTTGTGTCGACCTTGGCGGCTTTCACCGAAATATCGCCAAATTTGGCGAGTCATTATTCTAGTAGCAAACGGTCATCGGTTCCTGAAATGCCGATGATCGGCCAGGGAGGAAGCGCAGCGGGCGACATGCATGGTCCTTCATCGCGTCGGGGCTCTTTTCTCGGATTTTGCTCGGGCATGTCCTCTTCTGAACAGTAGGGCTGGATCATCGGCAAGGGGGGGGGAATTGGGAGTATAGCCGTTGAAGAGCCGATGCAATTTGGGGTTATATTCATCTCGGAAGAGAGAACACTTTGCAACTTAAGATGTGAAGCCTATGACGTTTGGAGAAAGTTTTAAACTGAGCAATCGATAAAAATTGGGGCATATCCGAGCTGGAAAATGTTTTAAAAGTACAAAAAAAAGTTAACAAAATTCGAGCCATACCGTCTCTTGACCTTTTCCTTCGAAAGATGCCGTTAGAACATCAGTTCTCAAGCTTCCGGGCCTTGGGATCGAACCGGGATATAACGCATGGAAGGCGAGCATTCTAACCACCAGACCGCTCTGACTCCAAAGACGAGAATAAAGTTTGAAGTCATTGTTGTTTCAAGTTCGAAATTGAACATTTAAGTTTCTAAATAAATAAAACTAGACTTTGTCTGTACACCACTCCAAATTATAAAAATTTTGCGATTTCTATCCGTTTTAAGCATTTGAAACCCGTGTACTGCCGTCAAAAAGTTTGTCTGTCTATCATTCTGTCCGTGACGCTTTTTTAATCCGCGCATTACGTAAAACTGACTGAAGCGAATGAAATAAAATTTGGTTACATGATAGGTGGTCACTTAACCTAAACTATAATCGTCGGATTTAAATTTTTTTAAATTAGATTTTGAGATTTTTCTAAAAATCGTTTCAAGCTGCGTAAATTTTTCTTCGCGCATCACGTACGACTTAAGTGAATAAAGCAAAATTTAATGACACGATAGGTGGTCGTACAACTTAAACTATGTCCCTAGAGTTTCTTAAAATTTAGATTAGATTTTGAGATTTCGCGAAAATTGTTTCAAACTGTGTAAATCAAAGCTAGAAAATGTTTTCACTTTTTGTGCAAAAAAATTGCATACAACGTGAATAATGCTTATGAAATATACTTATGAGATATACCAATGAAATTTTGAATACTTTTGAATATTATGAAAAGTATACACTTTTTGTGCACCGTTTTTGACAATATAGAATATTCACTTTTTAGTATGCATAAAAACTGCACATAATTTGCCCAAAAAGTGTAGTGTACTTTCAAAATATTCAAAAATATCCACTTTTTATACACAAATTGTGCATAATCTATACTTTTTTGCAAAAAAAGTGCAGCTATTTCTAGCACTTTTCTGGGTATATTCATTTCGGGTACATTCTCTATCACACTAGCTGGGTATATTCATCTCGGAAGAGCAAACACCTTGCAACTTAGGATGTGAAGTCTATGACATTTGGTGAAACTTTTAAATTGAGCAATCGATAAAAATTGGCGCATATAGCGTTGCACAGCATATTTGCTAGTTTATTTCTTTTATTGTATCAATTAATTCATGTATTTTCATATGCATAGATTATTTTATAACTAAATATCCTTTTCTTCAAGGCTGTTCTAGGGAATAATGCAAGTTTTTGAATGAAATGTCATTAAAAATTTACACAAAGGAAAATCTTATAAATAAAAATGAAATTCTGTTTGTTTGTTTGTTTGTTTGTTTGTGGATTTGAGTTGTATACAAATCCACAAAAATGGACCTATCAGCCTGAAATTTTGCACAGATATGTAAAATAATATAGAATAAATCATAGTCCACTTTAAAACTTTGAAAGTCCACCCGTTCCCGGAATTTAAGAGATTTTTTATGTTCTCCATGCAAAAACCTTTCCGTAATTGTAACCCCTGTAGTGAAAAAAGTGTGAAATAAGGATCGTGGTTGCCATGTGTGGCGATTTTGCCGAATAAGATGTTTTAAATTCTCAAAGTAAAAATAAAAGAATAATAATGATTTTTTTTTGTTAGTTTATATTTGTAAGATTATTAATTTTTTATTATAATATCGTGTGCATGGGAAATCGGAGCAGGAATGAAATGTTTTATACGCAAAACAATAAGAATTGAAGATTTCCGAGGCTAATATGTAATTTTTTTTTAGTTTGGCGAAAAAATAAAATGGCTCAAATGCTGATTTTGAGAAAGTGAGTTCTAGCGGTTTGCACAGTTTTCGGCTTGGCGCAATTTATTGAGAGCTTAAGGAAATAGATTTTTGAAAGCAAGTGCAAAGGTTTTATTAGAATACAGCGTTAAATTTTAATGATCCGTGAAGAAATAATGCAGTTACTAAGGGATTTCAAGCGATCTATCTTCAGAATTCTCGCCAATTGAGTACATTGATTTAAGTTGGGGGAATTCTGCCAAATTTCAGAAAATTGAAATCTTCTCATTTAGTACATCGGAGTAACGATGAATAAAACACGTTATAGTTGATAATTTAAAAAAATTCGGTTGTATTAAGGGATTTCCCTTTTCAAATAAATGTGTGCTTTACTTTTTGGCGGCCGAACCATTTCCCATATTGATTGCTGCTAAGTCAATGCTTCGAATGATTTCCTGAAAAAGCTCTTGCAAAATGGCGTATGTTGGCACTTTGGCGAGGCTTAGATTTGAAACTGGATTTTATTTGAGACTGGGATATATAATGATACTGGTTATAGATAAAAATGAATGTTGGTATGTGTGTATGAGGTTGAAAAACTCTAGCACCGTTGCACTATGAAATTTGGTTCACCTAAGTCTTTTATCATTGAGAAGCTTTTTATGCTATCCGTTTTCCTCTAACTTGCCACTAGGTGGCGCAGCAGAACGTCGAATTCTATTCCGTTTAGCCGTTTACTATGCGAATATCGTCCAACCAATTTCGATGAAATTTGGTACACGCGGATATTAGAACACGGAGAATATTTTTCAGTATCCATTTTGCTGTAACTTGCCGCTAAATGGCGCTGCAACACGTCAACTTCTATACCGTTCGACCGATCGGCATAAAATTTCTTATACTTACACATTTCAGCACGAAGAATATATTCTAACTGTGTTCCTTTTGATGTTACTCACCACTAGATGGCACTGCAATGCATTATTATTTTAACTCGCCACTAGATGACGCTGCAGCAGGCCAAATTCTTGACCATTCAAACGGTCGCTATGAAAATCAGCATGCATAGCTATTTGAACAATGAGAATATTTTGGCGTTATCCATTTTGCTATAACTCGCCACTTGACGGCACTGTATCAAATCATTACTTTAATTAACCACTAGATCGCGCTGCAGTGTATCACTTCTTGACTGTGCAACCGATCGCTATGAAAATAGGTATATATAGATATTTGAACACGGGGAAGAGTTTGGTGCTATCCATTTTCCTATATAATTTGCCACTAGATGTCGCGTCGTCAGGGCTGTCCAGCCGATCGTCCTGAAATTTCGTATTCATCGATATTTGAATGCGAAGAATATTTCCGCCGTATCCGTTTTGCTAAAACTCTCTTGCTAAAACTCTCTGCTTTTTGCTAAAACTCTCCACTGCGCTACGCCGCATGGCCTTCTGCACCGTACAAACGATTGCCTTGAAATTCGGTATGCATGGTTATTGAACACAATATAAAGCGATATCCATTTTGCTATATCTCTTTATTACAATAAATAGTAATCCCCACAAATCGTAATATCAAAAATCCATTCATTCCCGTGCGAAGAACGGGTACTTCAGCTAGTATCTTATAAATATATTAATTTTGCACTTTTTGGGGAAACTGCCAGAATTTTTTGTCGCTGACAAATTTTGGTTTAAAAATATTCCTAGTCTCCCCTCTTTGACAGAGCTTCACTGAGAGAGATACACGAGAACACGACAAAGCTAAGAGCAGGAAGAGGACAATATGATTCAGCCTTTCGGTCACCTGTCTTCCCGCGTATAGCTTAGCCAATGAGAAACCTTAAAACAAACATATAGTGTGCATATGATGTTCTTTGCACATTAATGAATTAACGGAGATATCGAGCCGTTCAGCAACTGGGTAGAAAGACCGATATAAACCTGTTTGCTCACTTTACCGCTCGCAAACTTGAAAGCGCCTATCAGATTTCAGTGTAAAGATTCGATCATCGGGAAAAGATGACCATACGAGAAATTAAGGATGATCATTAACGATCAGCCTATGAATAGCCGATTCACCGATCATAGGCCTGGTAAAGCCCGAGCAAAGATTGCTTCTAGGGTTGGTCCATGCTCAAAATATCCGCATTTGTCATCGTCCTTGAGTTTTGGCGAAATATCGCCAAGTATGGCGTTAGTCTGCTATTGTTTTGTCCATGCTTAAAATCTTGCCATTCGTCATCGACCTTGGCGAGTTTTGCCAAAATATCGCCACTTGTCCCCACACAGCACAAAGATATCCAATTGTTATCTATAAGGAATCAGAATTGGATAATGAGTATATCTGTTAGAAGTCCAAGATCCTCCAGATAACATAAAATGGACTTCTATAAGAGATTTGGGGTGTGATCTCTCTAAGGACTAGGCAACATCCATAATATCCAGGACGTGTGTAAGAGATCTATATCCAAGTAGCATAGATATTGGATGTCCAAAATATCCAAGATTTATCGGGGGAAAAGTGAATTGTGACGTCATAAATACGACTTTTTTTCCCACTGAGTTTTTTTCCTTCATTCTGTGGCTGTCATCTATTGTCCATTATCATAGATAATAACTTCAAGCTACTTTTAAACTGAAACCTATTTTCTCCGGCTGGTTTCGAACCATGGATACAAGGCGTGAAAGGCGAGCGTTCTAACCACCAGACCGATTCAACTCGGGGTGAGAAAACTAAAGTTTGAAGTGATGGTTGCTTCAATTTCTGAATGAAAACACTTTTATGTATTTAAATAAATAAAATTAGAATTTGCCGTACACTACTTAATATCAGAAAATTTTGCGATTTCTATCCGTTTTAAACATCTGGGTTACCCCAGTACAACTGTAAAAAAAAAAAAAAAAGTTTGTCTGTACATCACATAAAACTGACTGAAACGAATAAAACTAAATTTGGTGACATGATAGGTGGTCACTCAACTTAAACTATAGGCGTCAAATTTTTAAAAAATTCGTTAGGTTTTGAGATTTTCTGAAAATTCTTTCAAACTGCACAATTTTTTTTTCGCGCATCACGTAATAACGACTAAATGAAATTTGGTTGAGTGATAGATGATCACTCAACTCAAGCTATAGGTATCGGATTTTTAAAAATTTCTTACTAGATTTTGTGATTTTTCTGAAAATCCTTTCATACTGCGTAAATTTTTGTTTCAGTAGCCATCCAATCATCTGCGTAAATAAGATGTCTACAGATGCATCTCTTGTTGATGTTGTACATGCACATCCAATAGATTTGTAGCTCTGGATGGTAATTAAATATCTATGGGACATCTATTTCATTAGCTATATAAGATGTCTACTGATGGATTTCTTATGGATATCATACATACATTTATAATAGATATCTTGTTTCGAATTGCTATTAGATATCTATAAGTCCTCTAAGGATATGTTATAGAGGTAGCGATTTAGATATCCTATAGATATATAATTTTCTCCGCATGTAAATAAATCTTCTGGATGTTATAGATCAGTTTGGATATCTATTAGACCTAATTTGGTCATAGTGTGCTGTGTGGGTCTTCGTCCTTGGCAAGTTTTGGTGAAAGATCGCCAAATTTGGAGATAGTCAGTCATTGTTTGGTCCATGCCCAAAACCTCGCCATTTGTCGTCGAACTTGGCGAGTTTTGCCGAAATATGATCAAATTTGGCGCCAAAAATTATTTCGCATTTCGCATAACTCTAAAACTTTTAACCGTAGAATGTTGAAATTTTGTATTTAGAACTATTGTAACATATAACTGTGCATCTTTTTTTTTTCAATTTCTACTATTAGTCCACACTCTCCCTATATATATTTATGTATCTTGTTCAAATTTTCAATCGTTAATAAAATACTTTTTATTCATCCACTCAAGTTCAAATACATTTTTTAAAACTTGTGGATGACACTTTGTTAATACAGTTTTTTCAAATATTAACTCATTAATTAATTTAATAAAAAGTAACTAACTTTCTCATCTATGATCACTAATGTGCTCAAATCGGACATTTGAGTAGCTTTCTACCTTGAAAATTGCGAAAAATCTTTAAAAATTAGGGAACAGGTGGATTTTCTGAATTTTAAAGCAGCCTACGACCTGTTCCGTACCGTTATACATGTCTGTGCAAAATTTCAAGCCAATTCGTTGAACGGTGTGGGAGAAGTTCCCGGATAAACAAACAAACATTTATATAATCGATACTCAAATCGAATTTCATGCTCTTCTGGGAGCGTGCGGAAACTTTTCGATAAGAGCATGCGCAGGAAATCATTTTATTTGAGAAAATAAATAAAAAATAAAAAAGGAAGAAAATCTGAAACACTTTCAGATTTTAAATGCGCACCGAAGTGCTATATATAAAAAGCGTATCATAATTTATGCGTCGTCCCTATTTTTCTTCCTTATTTCATTAAGTTGGAAAGTGTATCATTATTCATGAGTGTGCCGTATTTTTCTTCCTTGTTTCATAAAACGCACCTTTGGAATCGAAATCTATCTTAAGATCGCCTACTAAAACTATTTTAGAATCTTCGCCAAGTATATTCCAACATAATTTCGCCATTTTAAATACTGCTTGGAATGGGCATCATAATCCATGAGTGTACCGTGTTTTCCTTCCTTGTTTCATGAAACCTATCTTTGGAATCGAAATATATATTGAAATCGCCAACCAAAACTGTTTAACAATTTTCGCGAGGCATATATAGTCAAACTATACTTCACCTCTATAGATACTATTTGGAAAACGGATCATAAAGAGAAGCACTTTGGAAAGCGTTATCATAATCTATGAGTGTACCGTATTTGTCTTCTCTGTTCTTTAAAACACTTCTTCGGAATTAAATCGCCTGCAAAAACCATTTTAGAATATTCGCCAGGCATTTCTATTCTCGTAATATACTTATATTTATGATAAATTGTCGCGTTTTGGGCACCAAATTTTGCGATCCGTTATTGCGCACTTTCAAGAATTTCTCCCCATATGCCATTATGCCATAACATAAAAGAAAGTTTTGTCGTAGCCCTGTAGGAGAACTATGAGTCCTATACACACCAAAATCAATACCGGTCTTAGGATGGTGGTTTATAACATGTATACCGAATTTGAGCTCAATCGAATGTATCGTTTAAACGCTAGCGCACTTTCAAGAAATTCCCCCCATAGGCCATAATCTAAAGAAATCTTTGTCGTAGCCCTGTAGAAAAACTATAAGTCTATACACACCAAATCAATACCGGTCTTGCAACGGTGGTTATAACATATATACCAATTTGAGCTCAATCGAATCTACCGTTTAAACGCTAGCGCACTTTCCAGAACATCTCCATAGGCATATGTAAAGAATCATTGTCCAAGCACTTAGAAAAACTATAAGTCCTATACACGCAAAATCAATACCGTCTTGCAACGGGGTTTATACATGTATACCCAATTTGCGCTCAATCGAATGCTACCGTTTAAACGCTAGCGCACTTTCAAGAATGTCTCCCCATAGCCATTATGCCATAACATAAAAGAAAGTCTTTGTCGTAGCCCTGTAGGAAAACTATAAGTCCTATACACACAAAAATCAATACCGGTCTTGCAACGGTGGTTTATAACATGTATACCCAATTTGCGCTCAATCGAATCTACCGTTTAAACGCTAGCGCACTTTCAAGAAATTCCCCCCATAGGCCATAATGTAAAAGAAATCTTTGTCGTAGCCCTGTAGAAAAACTATAAGTCCTATACACACCAAAATCAATACCGGACTTTCAACGGTGGTTTATAACATGTATACCCAATTTGAGCTCAATCAAATCTATCCTTTAAACGCTAGCGCACTTTCAAGAAATTCCCCCATAGGCCATAATGTAAAAGAAATATTTGTCGTAGCCCTGTAGAAAAACTATAAGTCCTATACACACCAAAATCAATACCGGTCTTGCGACGGTGGTTTATGACATATATATCCAATTTGAGCTCAATCGAATGCTCCGTTCAGGAGCTATCGTGTTCACTCACATACACACAAACACACATACACACACACACACATACACACACACATACACACATACATACATACATCTCGTAAAAATAGCATAAATGGATTCAGAAGTCCTCAAAACGTGTAAAAACACCAAAATCTCGAAGTCGAATTTTTTTCATGATTACAATACTTTCCTTACATGGTGCATGTTCGGAAAGTAAAAATGAATGTTTGTGTGTATGTATGTATGTATGTGGGTGTGTATGATGTTGAAAAACTCGAAAACCGTTTGACCGATCACCATGAAATTTAGCACACTTAAGTCTTTTGTCACGGAGAAGGTTTTTATGCTATACATTTTATTCTAGCTCGCCGCTAGGTGGCGCTGCAGAACGCCGAATTCTGTTCGACCGCTTACTATGAAAATACCGTTTGACCTATCTTGACGAAAATTGGTACGTATGGATATTTGAACACGGAGAATATTTTTACACTATCTGTTTTACCATGACTTGCTGTGGCCTGCAGACGTCGATCTCGGACGCTGCATGTCACCATGAGATGCAGTTGCGGAAGGTTGCATCCTCCTAGTTGCCGCGGTGTCGCTGCAGCGTCACCGCGCTTGCTATGCAAGTACCATCCAACCAATTTTGGTGAAAATTGGTACACAGGGATATTTGAAGACGTAGAATATTTTTACTTTATCCAGAGCGTCGAATTCTATTCCGTTCGACTGCGTGCTGTTAAAATACCGTTCAACCGATTTTTATGAAAATTAGAGCGTATGGATATTTGAACACGGAGAATTTTTTTACACTATTCATTTTGCTATGACTTGCTGCTAGACGGCGATGCAGTACATCGAATTCAATTCCGTTCGACCAATTTTGATGAAAATTGGTACACACGGTTATTTGAAAAAGTAGAATATTTTTACTTTATCTATTTTGCTGTAACTTGACTCTAGATGGCGCTGCAGAACGTCGATTTCTATTCCGTTCGACCGCTTGCTATGAAAATACCATTCAACCGATTTTGACGAAAATTGGTACACACTGATATTTGCAAAAGTAGAATATTTTTGCACTATTCATTTTGCTATAACTTGCCGCTACATGGTGCTGCAGAACGCCGAATTATATTTCGTTCGACCGCTTCCTATGGAAGTACCGGCCTCACCATGGCACAGTGGTTATGCCACTGAAAATGGTAGACGGCCGAGGTGTGAAGGTCCTGGGTTCGGGTCCCGTCACGCGGCTGTCGATCTAACGGTCTGGAGTTTTGGTAGATTTTCTGCAGATGTAACGTGAATACGCGTTAGAACCCCTTAGAAAGTCCTCCTACCAAGGCACCCCCCCCATCCTAGGCAGATACCCCGCGTGCAGGTTTGCCTTAAAACACAACACAAACAAACCTATGGAAGTACCGTTCAAGTAATTTGTTGTATGCTAGTATCTTCAAGAAAAATGCCAACCAGATTGTATGGTTGGTAACGCATGGTACTATGGTTTCGGGTTCAACTCCTGGCGGTTGGGGTTCGATCTCCGACTGGGCGTGTCTGTCCCTTCATAGGGGGCGACACTAGTCCACCTATTAGGTGCCCTCGTAATAAAGAGACCATCAATGCCGACCTTAGTAGTGGCCAATACCTCAAGGCAAAGGCCCGCCATTGGAAAAAAATTCTTCAAGAAAAGTACAATAAATCAAATTGTGATAGTCATCACATCTCACTTGGATACCTGATTTTCCTGGACGGCAAGAGGAAAAATGCACGACCCTACCCTCGCCGAAGTAAGTGATCTGCATGATTCTTTTACCACGGTACGAAGAAATATTATTTAGAATTATGTTATATGAAAACAGGTGATGTAACAGGTATGACGGCAATGTACTCGAAATTTGAAGTCATGTGCATATTAATGATAAAATTTCTGCACGGGCCTATAATCGTCCCCGAACACAACTAGAGTGCTCTAATGAAAGTAATTTCTAACGTATTGAGTCGTATCATTAGCTCGTTTTTACTAGAATATAGTTAGGTGGCTGCTGCTCTTAAAGGTTTGCATTTTCTATTATTGCAATAGAAAGTCTAATCCAACAGTTTTTAAGGGAGCGCTGAGTTAACACCACACTCTCGATCTGGAGGAAACCATACAAATTTCCGATTATTATTGGTACTTGAATGGAAGACGGATAGTTTTTTTTCCCAGTGTTTGCAGACCCAGGTAGCACATATACAAGTTGTCAGAACGATTACCACGTTTTACATTGTGCAAAGCGCGTTCTGGTTCAAAATTTGTGCTTCGGCTAATTGAGCTTCACGCTTTACCGTAGTACTCTGAATATCTACTCTGAAATATTTTCTTATTGGGACTGCTTAACGTATAGACATCAGATTTTACAATCCGTTCTATAATCCACGTACGCTCCCACATACTAAAGAGGTTCAATGTATTATAAAACGACGACAAAAATACCCGCTAGAGGCCCACTACCGAAATTAACCCTATGGCTTAAACCAGCGAGAAGAAGTTCAAAGACACATCAACCAAATCAGTGCTCTTTGCCGCCAAAGACTTGTGGTTGGACATTTTGCTGTTCTGTACCTTAACAAAGTAAGTGAATGTTACACAAACAATGTTGTAATATATTTATAAATCGAAAATTTTAATAAGCAACATCCATCCTATTAATTAGCCGTCCGATTCAAATAAATAACGAAATTGATTCAAAAAAAGCTGTGGAATATCGGTTATTTACTTAATTTTAGAGTACGTCCTGCATAATTAGCCATACAACATGCTAAGTACATTCAGAGAACACTCAACTGGACCCAGATTTTGAAGAGCATTGTACGTGTTTTGTCCGGACATTCTGACGTAAGCTGCAGTGTAAATCTGTACGGGATGGTAACGTGCTATCTGAACGAGGGATTTTACGGCCTTTGAACAAGTTTGTGCCACCTGGGGAAATTTTAAAATTAGGGATGGACGCGTGACGACTTTTTGCGAGACGAGACAGAGATTTACAGTTTTTTTGCGAGACGAGACAAACATTTTTAACATTATGATATAGGGATTTTTGCGAGACGAGACAAGCTTTTCGGCTGTTTTGCGAGACGCGAGACGCCAATTTTTCGTCTCGCGTCCATCCCTATTTAAAATAGTGTTAAAAGCCTTTTTAACGAAATATACTAATATTTCTTTTAATATTATTTTTAGGGCGAGCGGATCTCGATATACTTTCAGCGGTCAACGCGCTGAAATTAATTAACGCTTTCGGAGACATTTATACACTGAATCCAGCCAGCCAAGTGAACAAATTTATTGGTCTTTGGGACACGAGAGGCGTGACTCCAAGGCATTGCTTGACGTATATTAACCCAACCACAGCAAGACTAATAGTAAGATTTTTGTTGGTATGTATTTATTTTGTGTCTCGATGCAAAAGTTTATCATGTTTTAGGGAGAATGACAGCCAAGAGAGAACAGGTCGAAAAATTTTAGGCAGATAGATGCACCTTATGGTTTTCACCCATTTATAAGAGTTTTTACATTCAGTCTTAATTAGTAGAATTATTTAGTAGAATTTAGTACTTCTTAATTAGTAGAATGATTAATGAAAATGGCCCGGTGAATCTTTCGATAAAACGGGAAATATTAGCAACCTTTGAATTAAAAGATAGTAAAAAGGGTTCATTTACACTCCTGGGTTATTTGTTACTTGCTCTCTTATGAGAAACTGCAAGGTAGTAAGGACATATTTTCGGAAGGAGGGATATGAAATATAGGCCCACATAAATGAACGAAATTTTAGTACAACGTAAAAATTTGAAAGTTTATGCTAACTAATACGACAGTTTCGGGAGGGGATATGTATCCCGATTTTCACTACTTTGATTATGCCTTTCCAGAACATCTGAAAGTATTAATTATAAAAGTTATTTACACATTTTCAAAACGATTTGCGGTCTTTTTCATTTAAAGGTATCTAATCCAGCAATGGGATTTTCTTAAAAAGTATTTTTCTTTCAGGCAGTTGCTTTCTTAAACATTCACGGAAAAAGTGTTTTGTTGAATCAACAAAAATTTTGTTAAATCACCAAAATTATCCGGTTAAAATTGCGCCAACAAAACTTTTGTTGAATTAACAAAATTATTTGGTTATTTCAACAAAGCATTTTGTCAGTTTAACTAAACAATTCAATTGAAGTAACCAAATGTTTTATTTAATTAACCAAACTTTCTGTTTGAATTAACAAAATTTCTTTGTTAACTGGTGTAGCGTTGACTCACAAACTGTTGACTTAACAAAATTATTTTGTTGATTTCACTGTTGTATTTATTAACCCACAAACAACTGGTTGAAAGTTTCAGAGGTAGGACTAAATAATTTATCTATTCATCAAAATTAACATTTTTATTTTAGTGCTTTTATAAATCTAGAAATTCAATGTCAGGTTTTTTTTTCCTTGACACAAAAAACTTGGTAAGACAAATCATGTTTGTTTTTGCGTTCATAATGAAACAAACACATGTACTATTTCCCAAAATTTTACATTATAACAAGACCTAGTTTATATGACTTAGTAATAGTGATCCAGATTATAGCAGATGGTGGAAAATAAAATATATACTTCAGGTATTTTGAAATGTCTTGTCTCCCTAAACAAACCGACATAAAACCGCCAGTCTTTATGGAATGTTTTCCGGCATGAGAACTTTATGCAATCACTTAACTAGCAGATCTTAAGCTCTTTGATAAATGCAATACGAAGCTAATAAACATTTTTATCGACCATAAGTGATTTTCCTTCCGGCGTGGTATACGAATTAAACTGTTTGCTACATTAAACCGATATGAATTTGGAAAATGTGCGTTCCGTTTTAAAACTTAAACTACAAAAATATTTTCGAAATATATAACGTATAAGTACATAATGTCGGTATTGTCTAGCTTAATCTATATTTCAGATCCCTCCCCCCCCTCCAAATATCTTCATCGAGCCTATACGTATACTAACATTTTTACATCCTTAGATATTTTGCGGCCGTTACATTGTTGAAAGGGATTCTGGTTGTTTCAACTAAGTTAGTTTAACGGGCATTGAGTGTTTTCAGGCTAAATCTGTAGAAACTCATAAAAACTCTAAAATAAAAATCAAATTTTTTATAAATAGATAAACTAATTAGGCTTATCTCTGAAATTTTCAAGAAACTAAGGAAAACCCTAATTTATTTTTGCATTTGGCATTATCCATTTTAAAACTTATTCTCAGACATTACTGCAGATTCTCCGTTCTTTCGTAAATACGAGTTTGTCCTCTACGTCTGGCTCTTGTCTTTCACTGTCCTGCGCATGCCCTTGACGTATGCGTAAATTGACTGTCGAGCGATTTCAAATTTCATTCTGACTTTTAACGAGAACAGATGCAACAGCAACAATTATTAAAATTAAAAGCAATTTGTTAAATCAATTTGGTTGAATGTATTTTGTTAAATCAAAAATAAAAAAAAAAGCTACCAAACTACTTTTCCAAATTTAACAAAACACGTTTTAGCGTATATATGTTATACGTACATAGATATTTACATATATATCATGGAGAACGACAGTTCTACGAGTGACGCAGCCAGCCCCAACCAACCAACCGAAAAACATCGCGGCACTATATTTACATCTAATTTTCCCTATTTCAAAAATGAATCTTCTGGATCTCGGTATCCGCTCTAACAAATTTTTTACAATTAATATGTGATTTTAATCGGTGCCAAATTCGATGAGTGACGTCACCGGTTAAGCTAGGAAAACTCGTTTTTTTATTTAATCCAGTTCAAAGAGGGGACTATTTAACTCGCGAAATAAAATACGGAAAATGATCTTCTTTGAGAGGCGGTAAACAAGGCTGGGAGTATGAATACAGTGCTGTTGGCGGATGCAAAAGTGGGAGAGCCTAAGAAACTATTTTCTAAGGATAATTAGGCTCTTAACATTTTTTTTTTGGTTCAATTAATCGTCAATTTTCATCATATTATTCCAAATTGTTATAAATATACTGTGGACAAAATTGATGCAACGAATTGACCTAAAAAATCTAAATTGAAATGACTCGACGCTCAATCTCAATTCAAGATTTCATACACACATAATAATTCCGTTCATCCTTCCTTTTGAATATGTTATGCCTTATGTTTTAATTAGTCACTCTTTTAATAATATTTCTATTTTCTTTTGCTTTTGGCTCTCAGCTATCCGAGACGTCGCGTAGATCCGTGACAAGATTTGTACAATTTAACTTATGACGTAAACCAATTTGGTCTTAGATAGCTAGTACTTTCCGTTCTGCTCTCTGACCAGAAGTTCAGACTCTGACCAGAAGTTCTTCAGTTCGATCCTCGCCGTCTCTCTTTTGGCAGATGGGTTTGTTTTACTGTCGTTTGTGTTTTATTTCATTTAAAAAAATAATAACAAATTATTATATACTTTACTTATTTTTTCTGTACTTTATTTTGCTATAATTAATAATTAAAAATAGTGAAGACTTTGAATTAAAAAATAATTAATTTAAGTATTTTTTGGTAAAACTCCTTCCTAACTTTTTCTTTAAGTATTTCGTTTCATATATCTCTAGTATTTTGATAGCTATTTCTAATTAAATTAAGTTTATATTTTTCTAATATTATTAACTCTATTTGGAAAATTCAATATGTAATTAATATTTCAATGATTGTTTTTTCTCTTCAGAAAGCTCACATAATTAATTAATGGTAATTATTATTTACTATTCACAGGAAAATAAAAAGTAATTTTACATACTAACTAGTTTTAATAATAATTCTTTTACTCTTCGTGTATATATAAAATTTATTGTAATTATTGAATTGTAATTTTAAGACCGATATTTTTTCCAAATCTTAGGCTTTCTCAGTTTTATTTTGTATTCCTTTAAATACCAGATTTAAAGTTTTGTTCAATGGTTTTTCAGATTGAAATTTGATTAATTAATCTAAATTTATACATGCACTATCTTTTGTATTAGACATTTAAAGGCCGGAGATGGTATCTAAAACAAGATGTTGTGCCCACCCGAGCCGAGTTGATAGGATACTGAAGATGGTAGATAACTAAAGTATAAAGGTCCAGGGTTCTGGCCTACCGGATGGCTGATAATCTAAAAATTCGGAGTTTTGGATGGTTTTTCTCACGATGTAACGTAAATACGCTTCAGAAGCACTAAGAAAGTCAACCGCGCAAGACACCCCCCCCCTTACATAGGCAATACGAAATACTCCTCGTGTAGGTTTACCATAACACAATACAATACAACCTTTTCAGGAATAGTTATATGCTTTTAGTGTACGTTAGAAAAAAATTAAATTAAACTAATAACATAATGTATTTCTTAAATTTATAAAACACACAAAAAGCAGATATATATATTCTATTAATTACTTCCTTGGTGAAAGACAGACTGCAGTACGTAAATTTATCAAAAATGTGGCTGGGTGTTAAATCCATCAAAACAGCTCAATTAACTTGTATTTTAAAGCCTCTAATTTATGGGAATCATTGACACCAAGGGTTTTTTTTTTTAATCATCCTAAAATAAGTATAGTATGTGCTAACTAAGAAAGTACCTTAAATGAATACAGTAGAATTTTTCAAATTCAAAATCGTCGGGACTTTACCGATTCTGCATAACACAAAATTCCAGATTATAAAAATCCTGTAGAATTATTTAAAAAAAAATTGTTATAATCAGGTAAAGGTTTAAAAAATGACTTACATTTTTTAAAATAGAAAACTGTATTAAAAATAAAATACGTTTACTGAGAAATTGCTCATTAGAAAGATGCTATTCTTTTAAACATTTTCAATAAAATCTAAAACATTTTCGTTCGAATGCAGATTTATTGTTATTTTAAGGTCTAATTTCGTCTGGATAATTCAAATTCCGTAAATTAGCAGTCCAAATTTAAGAAATTCTTCTGTTTAAAAATAACAAAAGGGGATATAGTTAAAAGAAAAACGGGAAACAGATAAAAGTTTAAACACGCATGCGCGAAATCGCTGACAGCCATTGCAGGAAGCGTACGATTCTAAAAGAGATAACAAAGCTAGTGGAAACGTAATTCTGCTTTAGCGTTACCACATTTGAGTCAGTAAAGACATTAGAGACAGCAAAGACACAAGTGGAAACGGAGCTTTATACGCCCGGCTTATGTCAGCACGCCGAGCCTCTTTTCCACCTACAGCATGCGCATTGCCGGTCTCGCGGACATACGAAATTCTTCTGACGCTGGAGAAAACGTATATGTATTTAGTTACAACTGCTATCTTCTGACACTGGTCTTTTTTTTTTTTTTTTCGAACGTGGATGGGGGTGAACCTTTACTAAATTAGTTTATTTTGGTTTCTACTCAAGGGATGTGGAGTAGGTTTCGATTTTTAGACCGACAGCCTTAAGGAAATTTTATTTTAAACTTCTTTTTCTTTCAGGGGTATTCGAGAGTAATTCTATTTTAATTCCTATTACAAAACTTTTTTTAAAATGAATAATTTTTGGCTCAAATTCTTAAAATGATAGTTCATCTAAACGTTCTCTAAAAAAATGAAATTATCAACTGATAAAAAAACAAACATAGTGTGAAGTTAGTTTTTTACTTTATTAATGATTATAGTTATTAATCAATTTAATTAACAGTTTTGAGATGTATCATTAACTTAGTTAAAAACTTATAGTGTATCATAATATCGTTAAAAATTTAACTTAGAGATAGCTTTAAACTGAAAGGAAACATTGCATTAACAGATTATATTGCATTAAAACAATAGAACGAGTAACTAGATTACAATTAATTAAGAACGAGATTATTAAATTAATAAGTTTAACGAAACTTAATTTACGGTTCTCGTTAAATTGAATGCAAATTAATGAATCACAATACATTAAAACAATAGAACCAATAGTTATATATTGTTGTTGTTGTTTTTCTAGAATTACGGCCAATTAGCTACACGTAGGCTCTAAGCCGAGGGGTGGGGTGCCCTCCGTGGGGGTCTTTCTAAGGGGTCCTAACCCGTATTTACGTTAAGTTTAGGAGGAAACCATGGAAAACTCCGAACGATTAGGTCGGCGGACGCAACCTGGTTTCGAACCAGGCACCTTCCGTCTCCCAGTTCAGAGCGCTATGCGCTCGGCCATTGATGGGGCCCAATAGTTATATAATTATAGTAAAAAGTTAACTTACGTTTAGCATTATACTGAATGCAAATTAATGAAATAAAATCAAAGATGGCGGCACAGGGGTACTAATCTGTACTCGACCCCAATTATAAATAGAAAATTACTCAAAAAGTTATTGAATATAATCAGTATTATGCCTCTTATTATAAAATTCTAACAAAAACATGTCAGCTTTCTGTTTCATGTTACAAAAGAACTTGTTGTGATTTTTACTTTCCGAACATGTACCATGTAAGGAAAGTATTGTAATCATGAAAAAATTCGACTTCGAGATTTTGGTGTTTTTACACGTTTTGAAGGCTTCTGAATCCATTTATGCTATTTTTACGAGATGTATGTATGTATGTGTGTATGTGTGTGTGTGTGTGTGTGTGTGTGTGTGTGTGTGTGTGTGTGTGTGTGTGTGTGTGTGTGTGTGTATGTGTGTTTGTGTGTATGTGAGTGAACACGATAGCTCCTGAACGGAGCTTTCGATTGAGCTCAAATTGGATATATATGTCATAAACCACCGTCGCGAGACCGGTATTGATTTTGGTGTGTATAGGACTTATAGTTTTTCTACAGGGCTACGACAAAGATTTCTTTTACATTATGGCCTATGGGGGAATTTCTTGAAAGTGCGCTAGCGTTTAAACGGTAGATTCGATTGAGCTCAAATTGGGTACATATGCTATAAACCACTGTCGCAAGACCGGTATTGATTTTGGTGTGTATAGGACTTATAGTTTTTCTACAGGGCTACGACAAAGATTTCTCTTACATTATGGCCTATGAGGGGGAAATTCTTGAAAGTCGCTAGCGTTTAAACGGTAGATTCGATTGAGCTCAAATTGGGTATATATGTTATAAACCACCGTCGCAAGACCGGTATTGATTTTGGTGTGTATAGGACTTATAGTTTTTCTACAGGGCTACGACAAAGATTTCTCTTGCATTATGGCCTATGGGGGGAAATTCTTGAAAGTGCGCTAGCGTTTAAACGGTAGATTAGATTGAGCTCAAATTGGGTATATATGTTATAAACCGCTATCTTAAGACCGATATTAATTTGATGTGTATAGGACTTATAGTTTTTCTACAGGGCTACGACAAAGATTTCTTTTACATTCTGGCCTATCGGGGGAAATTCTTGAAAGTGCGTTAGCCTTTAAACGATACATTCGATTGAGCTCAAATTGGGTATGTATGTTATAAACCGCCATCCTAAGACCGGTATTGATTTTGGTGTGTATAGGACTTATAGTTCTCCTACAGGGCTACGACAAAGATTTCTTTTACATTCTGGCCTATGGGGGGAAATTCTTGAAAGTGCGCTTGCGTTTAAACGGTACCTGCGATTGATCTGAAATTGGGTATATATGTTATAAATCACCATCTTAAGACCGGTATTGATTTTGGTGTGTTATAGGACTTATAGTTCTCCTACAGGGCTACTACAAAGATTTCTTTTACATTCTGGTCTATGGGGGGAAATTCTTGAAAGTGCGCTAGCGTTTAAACGGTACCTTCGATTAAGCTAAAATTGGGTATATATGTTATAAATCACCATCTTAAGACCGGTATTGATTTTGGTGTATATAAGACTTATAGTTTTTCTACAGGGCTACGACAAAAATTTCTTTTATATTATGGCATAATGGCATATGGGGAGAAATTCTTGAAAGTGCGCAAGCGTTTAAACGGTGCATTCGATTGAGTTTCAATTTGGTATATATGTTTGAATTATTCATCGATTAAAATTTATTTAAATGCTTGGTAATGATCTTAATCGTAAGTGTTGGGAAAGTCGAGTGGAGTCACTCCAGATTTTTTAATTAAATACTCTGATACTGCATGAAAACAGATTTGTATATTTATTTACGTAACTTAATGTCAAGCGAACTTCTGAAATTCGCCCGTGAAACTAATTTATTATCTTCTGACCATACCCCGAAAAAGTAATGATATCCCCATGCAAAAACCCTTAACGGGTTAAAAATTTGTGACGCAGCATTTTACTTTATAGCTCTATGAATTTTAAATATGGGTCTTAAAAATAATGATATCAAATTTTGGGTGACGCCCTGCTGGGAATTTTAAAGATTTGTTTTTAAATTCCATTACAGTTACTTTCGTTTTATTTTCTAAAGAAGATTTACGCATTTAAGCAATGCTTCTAATTATGAAATACTCTGCCAAATATATCACACTTTCAATGAGTCTATATAATGTATTTAAATGAATTTATTTCAATAATTTAAATATGGGCTAATAACTACTTTTGCAATAATTACTTTTGCGTCACGCTATCCAAAAGGGCAAGTAAAATTTTCATATACATTTCACTTAGTTTGGCTACTATGACACTAAGTAAATATTTACGTAAATTTTGGAACACAAAACTTTTCACAATTTCCAATGCTTTTCAGATCTAACTATCCAGCATTAAGGAGATTGGAGGCTTTCCCCCCCCCCCCCATATCCCCTTCCTTGTGTGAGCCTAATGACAGGTACCCCCTAGACCCCCTTTGAATACCTCTGCTTTATGTCTTCACAAAACAGATTATAGTGAATATATTCATTTAAGAGAAAAGATGGTATTTCTTTTATTTTTTTTTTATTTCTTGACACAGGAATGTTACCCGATGAGAGTAAAACACGTAATACTGATTCACTCCAACCGACTCGTTCAAGCAGCTTTCCGTACAATGCGGTTCTTCGTGAAAAAGAAAATTGCAGACAAAGTAAGATCAGCATTTATATATTATATTGATTAGTGTAAGCCAGGGATGGGCAAACTTTTTCGGTCGCGGGCCAAAAATCGAGAAAAAAAAGTTTGGCGGGCCAAGATAAATTTTTCTAAAATTTCAAGAACAATATACAAGTATTACAATTTAAATATGTTAATGAGATGAATGAAATTGCGACTTCATTTTTAAAAGTTCCTTATCTTGAGGTTCGAAGTGAGATGTACTGATTCTAAGGATCGAGGCTAAATGCTCATCTGTCAGTCTACTTCTGAAAGAATTCTCTCTAAGGTTCATAGTTGAAAGCACTTGTTCACATATATAAGATGAAGCAAACATAGCGCTGATATTCTGGGCGTGAGATATTAAATTTGGGAAATTTACTTTCGATAATGATTTGTAAAACTCTACCTTTGGCATATTTAGAAACAACTGCTTGAGATGATTGTTAGATTGCAATTCAATTAATTCAAGCTGCAAATCGGGCCTCACTGCTTCACAATTTACGTTGAACGGCATGGTAAAAATAGCCAATTCTGTTTGAATGGCACTGAAATCTTGAAATCTGCGTTCAAACTCAAAATTCACTTTTTTCAAGCTATCTTCATAATTCTTAATATAGATATATAATATATAAATGTATATATTGTTTCAATTTCCGTCGGACCGGCTAATTAAAATTCCACCCGCGGCCAGTAGTTTGCCCATCCCTGGTGTAAGCTTACTCAAAAAGTATTCGAGTCAGTGACTAATCTCCCTTTTCCTTTTTTGTGAATAACAGTGTAAATATTTCTCAAAAACGCACAACTGTAGAAAGAAAATATAGGAAGTTATTATGTACCGTATGATTCATTTTTTATGAAGAAGTTACTTACAGATAAAAGCGATCTAGAAAGTCTGAGTTACACCCCAATACTTTTTTGAGAGAATTAATTTACATGAGAGGAGAGAAGCTCTGACTGATTAGTTTTCACTAGTCTTCGGGTGTGGTTTCTTCCAAGAATTGTCATTTATTGAACCTTACCCTCCAGTAAAGTTTTTAGACAATTACTTTATTTCTTCGAGATAAATGAAGGAAACGCACACACAATGAAAATGCATTGCAGATTTTTTGGGTTTTTTTGAGAGTGTGTATCTGGAATAAACGTCCATGTTTAAAAAAAAAAAATAGAAACGAGGGAGAGGGAGAATACAATGACATTGCAGAGTTGTTTTTTTAAATAATTATCAGCTCTTTTTATTTTAAATGTTAAATGTAGTTCAATTAACGTTCACTTGCTTTACGTTATTTTTTGTTTTATAATTTATATTTATGTATTTTTTTTATAATCGCCCTGTAGTTTCGATCAATCAAATAAAGTTAATCAAGTAGTAATTCAACGTTTTTCTATAATAACGAATGAATTTTATTCAAACCACGGCACTGAAAAAAGTTTTATCTGCATTTGGTTTCGGTTAATAAATATTCTGAAAAGAAAATAGCTCTTAAACACAGCAATAACAAATATATATATATATATATATATATATATATATATATATATATATATACTATATATATACATACATATATATATATAGATATACATACAGGATGTCTCGGAAATCATGGTCCAAAATTTAAGTGTATGTAGCACACATACAAAGAGCCCTCTTTCTGTATAGCAATATCGGGTCGGAAACAAAAAATAACATATGGTTTCAGAATAAATGGGGCTTCGCCCATTTCCGCAATAATGCGCAAAGTTACCTCAGAATTCTCTGTCTTTCGTCTACACTTTTCATTTATGACCCTCGTTTAAAAATACAGGCGGGGGAATACTGAGACAGTTACGCACATTATTGCAAAAATGAATGGATCCCCATCCTGCTGAAATTAAACTTTTAATTTCCAACCCTACATTGCTATACAAAAATATTTCTTTATATGTAATTTTACCTACACTTAAAGTTTGGCCGATGAATCCTGTATTATATATACAGGGCGCACAGTGGAGTATTTGTGTCAAAATCCTGGCCAAAAATATTTTTCATGTGTTTTAATGTTAAAATCATTACTGTTGACTTTTGACTTACTTTTTAGTATTATATACTTCTTAAATTATATAAAAAAGCGTGTTGTCGCCAAATTTGGCGATATATCGCTAAACGACTCGAAGTTGGTTTCTAACAAATGTCTTGTCCGGGGAGTGTCACTTACTGGGAAGTACTACTTTTGTATAATACCACTTATAAATGTAATACCACGCGACTGTCGATCTAACGGTCTGGAGTTTTGGGCGATTTTCTCCAGATGTCACGTGAATACGCATTAGAGCCTCTTAAAAAGGCCTCCGCCAAGGCAAACTTCCCGTGAGGAAAATAGCCGTGCCTTAACCCAGCGGTTCTCATTCTTTTAACTTCGCCCCCTCCCAACAAAGGCTAACTTACGGTAGCACCCCCCCCCCCTTCACATTGTTCAGCATACATTCAGTTTTTTAATCTTTAACAATGTACATTTAGTCGAATTTTCTACAAAATAATGTTACTAGTAAAGTTTGAATGACCATTTTAAGCGAAAATGGATATATTTTTCAGTAAAAATGAGAATAAATTAGGCGATTTTTAAAAATCGTGCATCATTACTTGCTCTTTGGTTTTTTTCGTGCCTCCCCTGGAAACGCTCTGCGCCTCCTTGGCAGACGCGCCCCACAGGTTGAGAAACGCTGCCTTAACCACAATAAAAATATATAAATGTAATGCTTTACTTATAATAATACTTATAAATATAATACTACTTATCTATAAATCAATTTTTATCATAAAAGTTTTCAGATTTTCCACTTTTCTAAATGTAGTTACTATTTGGATCTTAGTTTTCTAATGACTTCTGAAGATTAACTTTTTCATTCCGATTCTTTTGAACTCTGATATTCGCCTTCACTCAGAATCACTTTCTTTTTCTTCTCCTTCTTCCTTTTTTTTTTTTTTTTTTTGAGAGAGAGAGAGAGAGAGAGAGCACCATCGGACCCATCTGGAAGAAGAAGTTATAGGGTCTCACTGCTATAAGGCTTGCTCTTTTTCATTGGCCTTTATCTAGAGCAGATCATAAGGGCACTGCTTAAAAGATGCCCCCCTTTGCAAACCCATAAAATCTCATTCCAAGCTCGAGGAGAAAGTAATTTATTTCAAGCCAGCACTTTTCTGTTTACACACTCACACTTCAATGACCCGAAGTCACAGTTGCCAACCCTTGAGAACCAAAAATGGGGAGTTTTTGCTTTGGACACAATTTACTACATAAATGGAAAACTAAGCTGTAAATAGATGGGACTATTTACATGACTAAGAAAGGGCAATTTTGGAATATGTAGAAATTTTCTTCTTATAGCAAATTTACATCAGAAAATTAAGAAATTACATACTGAATTTAAAATACTGATGTTAAATCTTGACTAAAATGAATTTTATATACCTTTATCCAAGCACCTGCACATAATTTATAGTTTATGAGAAATACAAGTGCGTATGTTTGTATAGCTTTTGCGATCACCTGTCGAAAAATTATCGAAAAAATAAAAATGGCGCTATATAAATAATTTTTTTTATAAAAATGGTGGATGTTGGGGGAACATTTTTTTCTTGGAATAGACACTCAATACTGTAATAATTACGATTATAGTTGAAATTGGGCGCGACAAGCCGCGACACCCCTTCAAAAAGCTTTTTGAAATGTGAATTTTTGAAAAAAAATTAGAAAAAAAAAGTTTACAATTTTTTTAAATAAAGTCATATTATTTTTTCAAGCTAATGGATACATATAATTAAAATACATATATTTTACTACAATTATACTAAGTATCAAACCAGTAAATTAATTTAAAGAGCCCGTAAAAATGCAAGACGAAGTAATAGAAAACGCTGAAATTTCTTGCCGTAAATGAAGAAATTTGCTTTTAAACCGAGTGTTGCATCTTTTGGATATGAATTACGGTCGAAAAACATGCATTACATGATGCATCAGTTACTAGGCTATCCAAAAACATATATATTACTGTTTTTAAACAAATTTAAAATTTTCGACTTTTGGCCAGGATTTTGATACGAATACTCCACTGTGGGGCGGTCTAAAAGAAACATCCCTTATATCCCTAGATGCCGAACCGTTCAAACAATCGAAATGAAAGTTTAGATATAGTTATTTGAATGTATGGAGTGATTGTGATGATTTAAAACAGTAAACCTCTCACAGTTACGGTTACAGTGACAAAATTTCGAAATTTTTGAATGGCAACACCCACTTCTTTCGTGCTCAAATGGATCAGAGCACGGAAAAACCTAACATGGCATTGGAACGAGACACGTATGACGTAAATTGGCGGCGTAAAACATTTGCAAGGAACAGGATTTTTGAAGAAACAGGATGCACTTGCGATTGACCGCGATCCGGACGACCCCATGTTCCTGTTGAAGTGGTTACGGAAGTGCATAATACGATTACAGGTCCATTGCATACAGCAAGAAGTGTTTCCCGCAATTTGGATGTACCAAAAACCACAGTTCTCCAAATTCTGCGCTCTGGTCTGCCGATGTGTCCCTATCGATTCCAGCGCGTCCAGGCTTTGGCACCTGGAGACAGCCAACAGCGTGTCGACTTTGCGAATTTTTTCCTATTCAGATATGAGATAGCAGGTGGCCGTTGTGGATATTATGGACGGATGAGGCACATTTCACCCTGACAGGGAACGTGAACTCCAAGAACTGCGTTCATTGGGCGGAAGAAAATCCTCACGGTGTGGCACCAGTGCCTTTATACGGCAGACAGGTGGTTGTGTGGAGCGTCGTCGTAGGGACATTCACTCTGGGTTCTTACTTCTTCGAAGAAGTCACATCCAGTGGAATGCAAACGTGCTCCGTCACAGGTGCTCGGTATAAAGCAATGTTGGAGAATTACGTAATTCCAGAATTGCAGCAGCGAAATGTCATTAATGACATTGTATGGATGCAAGATGGTGCTCCTCCACACATTGCCAGAAGTATTCGACAAGTGCTGTAACAGCACTTTGGTGATAGAGTCATCGCCCGTACCTTTGCAGTTTCTTGGCTACCTCGTTCCCCCAACCTCACTCCGGTGGATTTCTCGTTCTGGGGTTATCTGAAATCAAAGGTGTATACATCAAATCTCCGGAATTTGTCAGACTTGAAAGATGCCATAAAACGGGAAGTTTTACAAATTCCTCCTGCCATGATGCGTTCGTCATTGTTATCGACAAGCTCCCGCGTGCAATGCGTTATCGTCTGCGAAGGTGTCCACGTTGAAATCTTGAAATTCGAATAAAAGTCTTTTCCCCTCTCCTCTCTTTTGTTATCATTGTTTCTTTACGATGCTCTTCTTTGCAAATATTTTACGCCGCCAATTTACATCATACGTGTCTCGTTCCAACGCCATTTAAGGTTTTTTCATGCTCTGATCAATTTGCACACGAAAAAAGTGGATGTTGCCATTCGAAAATTTCGAAACTTTGTCACTGTAACCGTAACTCTGAGAGGTTTATTGTTTTAAATCATCACAATCTGGACCCCCATACATTTAAATAACTATATCTAAACTTTCATTTCGATTGGTTGAATGGTTCGGTCACTAGGGACTCATATATAGGGGAAGTTCATGTAGGGGAAGTTAGCTTAAATATCAAGCTGAGATGCGGCTTCGATTTAGGTTGAACGTCTCGTTCAGATAATTAGTTTTAGTTCATAGATCTTCAAAAATTAGAACGTACTCTTCTCTTGCATTTACGATGACATCAATATGACGCCAATCTCACTTACGATACCCAAGTTTGTGTCACTCAAAGGTTAAACTTTTTTACCGTCAAAACTCAAAAGACTTTGAAATAACAAAAAATCGCTAAGAATTAGACGATGGGTGGATTTTTAGAATTTTAAAGCAAAGCAAAATTTTCCCTATACCTTTTTTATGTGTTTGGGCACACTTTCAAGCAGGTTGGCAAAATAGTTTAAATTTGTATGCGATAAGGACAACCATAAGTACTTTCACAGTTATTTTATGATGCAAAACGCTAATACTGATGACGCAGTTTTAAAAAATTTAGTTGAATTACGTAAAGCAAAATAACAAATCTATATAAATAAAATAGAGTGTAAACTGTCCGTTTGTCTGTCTGTGTCTCGCGTAGCTCCGAAACGGGTGATCGTAGACCTACCAAATTTTGTACGGAAATTCTCCAAGACGGGTCTCGACACACCTCGAAGCGATTTTTTCGAAATTCGAATTAGAAAATGTTTTACTTTATGTTTTGTCCGATTTTTAGCAATTTTTCTTGCATAATACATAATAACGCCGGTAATTGCGCTCGCAAGAAAACGATATTTGCATCATCGTATAGAAGGAGAAAATTTTCTTTTAAAAACTATTTGTTCGGACTGTGTAACACAATTTGCAGATTTTTGGGAATTTTTCAAATAAAATTAAATTTGACGCTGACTTTCGAAAAATATTTTTAAAACTGCTGCATCTTGAATTCTATCTGTCATAACTTTTTTATATTTGGGCAAAAGACGGAGCACACAATTCGCCCACTTTTAAAAGAAGAACGGGGGGAAAATATAAATTAGGAGAATTTTTACGAATTTTTAAGTAAAGAAGGATTTTCATTTCAGTAGTACCTGCTTATGAGTTTCGGTTTGATATCTTGCGGTTTGGTTGTCATGGATACAGTAACAATGATTAAAATTGCCAGTTGAAAAAAATAAATAAAAACGGGTCCCGCGAGCAGACGATTTCTTTGCTTGGCTCGATTTCCTTTTATAAATACTGGATTTATTTGTGAGAAGAAAAATTAAACTGCATAATCTAGAAAAACAATTTTAAAGCCTTTATAAATAGCGCAGTCTTATCTCTTATCTCTTTTCTTTTTGTAAAGGGTTGCAAGAGAGGGTGACGTATTTTTAAAATTTAAAAAAAATGTCCATTTCATGTAGTGTCTGAGGTATTTAACTCTAAAACGTGAACCTAAAAGACAGCATGTCTGAGGAAATAAGACATTTTGAAAGTGAGACGTTCACTGCAAACGGTCCATTTTCACTTTTTTGATACCGAATGACGCTGACATAGTTTTTTTTTTTTTGTGTGTGTGCTATTATATTGCAATGATCTCAGGTTACTTACATATATGAAATAATTTTGCTTTTTCTAGATTCCACATCACTGGAATTAATTCGAATTACACATGTGAGGAAATTTTTCGTTTCCTACCGTGCGAAGAACGAGCACGCAGCTAGTATGATAATAAATGACAGATAAATTTAAATTATTAATTAAATTTTTATTAATGTTGCCTAACTGTGTTTGAATTTTTAAGGTGATTCTCTTGGGCTCCGATTACAATGAATTGCATCAGTATATAAATCCGAAAATTCTCCCGAAAGAATATGGAGGAGAAGTAGAAGAAGATGAATGCCTAATCAAAGAGTTTATTTTAAAGAACATGTCTTATATGAAATACGAACGTTCATTTAAATTTATGCCGTCCTAATGCTTGCTTCTGATAATACGGTTAAGATACTTATCGAAATTGTGAATAGCAAATACTCTGTGTACTTCTTTAAGTGAATAAAAATGCTGAAAAAAAAAATTGACTGCATTTTTTTTTTTTTTTTTACAAACTTTGAGTAAAATTTTATTGAAATAAGGGGACAATAGTACTGATACATGCATTCTCCCGCTAATTTTTTAAAAATTACAATATTTAAATAAGTCCCCCATATTAAAAAATTCCCAGTCAGAAACACGGGGTCCATGCACTAGTCGAGCGATGTACAAATTTTCAGCTTTTTATCATAAAACACCTCAGCGGTATCTTTAAACATAGATGGTTAGGGACTATTCCAGATTTCGGATGGAAAGGCTTACTGCAAAAGTGCAAAACGTTGTTTTCTTTCCTAATTCCCGTACGACCCTTGACACGCCATCATCATCCTACCTGATTTTTTTTTTTTTTTTTTAATCTTCGAGAGCCATTAACCCTGTAAGCAGTGGCGACGTAAAATCCCGTCCACTTTGTTCCAGTTTTAACCGTAGTACATCTATAATTTAAATTGTTTATAACACTCAGCTATCAAAATATATATTTTGATATTAAAGTTGCAAGTAATATAGTAGCTAATTTTTTTAAGAATTACATATTAACCTATCAAAATTTTATTTATTTATTTATTTATAATTTTAAAGCTGCATGAAAACTTTACATTATTTGTCCATTTCCAAAATTCTCAGAGGGTTAAAAAGTGGTTTAACTTAGTATATATTTATTTTCATACTTATGATAGATTTTAGGATATAATTTTCAAATTTTGTCCGTCGTCTGATTAATGAACGGGGCACATTTTACTAACTGGATATTTCTTTTGCACGGGATTCGTATATAAATTTAAAAGGGTAACTTTTTGGAAATTAAGGAGAGAGAAATTCTTTCTAAGCATAATCTTTTTTTTACACTTTCCAAGAAGGTTGAAAAGTGTTTATGATGTTTATGATTTCGGTTTGTCTGTCTGTCCGTCTGTCCGTGCTCTAACTTCCTTAAATATGCATCGATTTCTACGAAATTTAAATATGTTATTCTTATCTATACTACCATGTACCCTACTGGAAATGGTCTATGTATCATTTATAGTTTTTCTACCGGAGCACTTAAAATATTCCGGATACATTACGCTCCATTACAGCAAAAGCCCGCGACCGCCAGACCTTCGTCAGAGTAACTGAAACTTTCTCTGCGCATACCCCCCAATAGAGGTAGGAACAATCGGCCACTATAAAGTTTAGATGATCGTGGCTTTGGCAAGTAACTGGTGGTAAAGGTGTATAAAATTGCAGCCTATTTTCGTCACTTCATAAAGCGTATATTTTTTATATGTTCTTCGGCATAGTACTAGAAATTCCTTGATCCCTTGCTAGACACTTTTGCATCGTGGCAAACCCCGGCCAGACAACCTCAAAGTCATGGAAAACGTAATTCTATTTTCGTCATTTTATAAAGGGTAATTTTTTTAGTATGTTTTTCGCACAGTACTAGAAATAACTTGATCCCTTGCCAGACACTTTTACATCGCGACAAAAGCTGAATTTCAAGTATGTTACTTGGGTAACTATTAAAGGATGTTCCCTTGGTAGCCAGGTAGTTTCTATAATACCAAGACCTTGTCAAACAAAGTTGAAGGTTAGGCAAAGGTTCGAACGCTGAAGCAATACATATCCTAGTGATTGATAATGACCTGGAACCCGGTCTGTCACTTCGGGTTCTGATTGGTGTTTCTTGTTATTCGGTTTTACTAGAGCTCTGATTGGCGTTTTTCGTAACGGGATTAACTTGTGATTTGCCCTGAAGTTTAGTTTGTCGACACTTTACTTTTTGTTACTGTAGTATTCACGTAATTGTTTCAAGGTATTTCGGACCTGTATTGTGGCTTAAAAGCGGAAATTTAGCGAGATTCTTAAGACATGCTAAATTTGCTTGTTTTCATGGCGTATTTCTTTATGTATACTACAAGAATCTAAGGTAGACGATACCAAGAGACGATGCAGAAAATTTTAACTTTCGCAATTCGCAAAAAAAAGCTCAACTGACGATTTATAATACAATTTTAAAGATGCTTTTTAAACATTTTTCTTAAACACATGTTACGCTGTGAGCATAATAATTTAGACATTTTTTTTTAGTCAAGGAGGCTTTTCAAATAAACCCCAATGAGTGCTATAATTTAAAACCGCATCAAATATAACAGTTCAACGTTGTCCGCAACGTGGAATCATACGCAACTACTAGAATACTACACAAACACGCATCTGTATTCCCAAATCGCATCCTTCAACAACTCTAACATTATATACAATTCGAAGCTTAACTATAAGTATTGCTGAAAATTATACGTAATCGCCAAAATTTGGCACGGCCAACACTTCTGCATTCCTCACAGGGCTTCCTTTCTAGCGGAAAAAGTGCGGGAGCCCTAATACTCTGTAGAGCTCATATTCATACTCAGTGTCATATTGTAAAGCCACGCGACCACGTGTTCTACCTAAAAATAATTTAAAGAAAGACATTAGGAAGTGCTATAGGTGTGGTAATACAGGACATTTAATTGAAACTTGTAGGATCCCTCCCCCCAGTAATCGTAAAAATAACAAACGATAGCCAAAGAATAATATTCAGCGTTCATCCTAGGCGTTTTTCGAAGGGCGCTGCACCCTGCCCGCCCTTTAAAGCAAAAAATCCCGCCCTACTTGCACTTTCAAAAAAAATCGCCGCCCTTTTGCCACCCAAAAACAGCGCCCTGCCTGCCGCTCTTCTAGCCCCGATTTCATTCATGGCGCCATCCTCTCCCCTCTGTTTACATTTATTGCGTTGCGGCATCTCTTTCCTCTTTGTTGACATTAGTTAGCACCTTCACAGATTCTAGTGTTGAGTCTAGATTGACTTGGCAGGGCGCAGCACCCGGCGGCCCTTTTATCGTCTTTTTAGTGCCCAGCTGCCCAATTTCTCTTCTTTCTGCCCTTTCCTTTTAAATTTTTATTATTCTTAGTCAACAAACACTACTTTTTTTCCCCTACATATCATTTGCGGCCCATCACGAAAATACGTTAAATAAAACGGCCCCTTCACAGAAATACGATTGAGTACAATAACCCTATCATAAAAATAGGTTCGAATGAAAGCGGCCCTTTCACAGAAACAGTCTATGAAATCGGATCTTTCCCACAAATGTAATTTATTAAAATGCCTTTTTCAAATATTCTATTCTTTCAGATCGAAATACTGTTAATGAGTTTTTCATTGTCTGTTTTCATTTGCGCGAGCGAGTAACCCGAAAAGGCCCCTAGTGTGTTTTGTTGTTGCTGACTCAAGTGAGAAGCCCGATCGCATTGCAGAACTACGTCTACGTGGGCATTTCAGTTGGGAGTTGGGGGAAGAAAATACGGTTGGGAAATTCAAAATTTTATAAAGTTATCTAAATATTTCTGATTCCATCTGTCAATCCTCAAATATCGGTAGCTACGTTTAATAAATATGTAGTTGCGAGTTATCAAACAATCATTATTCCAGTGTTCGTCGCCAGCTGTTGCTCTTCTCGATGTTTTTAATAGTTTTGCACACTAACACGTTTATTTTTTATTTCCTCCCCTAAACGATTTCCTCTTTTTAATCGGCTTTCTTAGTACATATTATTCTTAATGTATAACAGTTATTTACTAATCATATATAATTACAGATGATACAGAAAGTATGCCTTAGCAAAACGATGTTTTGCGATTCGAAAATTCTGGGGGATTTGTTTGCCTAGACAAGGGATATCTCCTGGGGGGGGCTTGGTTGGATGACTTTTTAAAGAGTTCTAACTAGTATTGACTTTACATCTGGATGAAACCGACCAAAACTCCAGACCGACAGTCGCGCGGCCGGGGCCCGAACGTGGGAACTTCACTTCAGCCGTCAACCATGTTCAGTGGCTTTATCGCTTTATCCACTCAAATCGGTCTGAAAATCGAGCGATTTTCGAATACAGAAATTGAAACACATTATGCTTTTGCAAAATTAAGAGCATAATAATGATCTTCTGCTATTGCAGCGTAGCGCCAAAGTTATTGGTTCCCAGTGCGGTCCTTCAGTTGCCGCCCCATTCTTTTTTAAGTTTCAGCATTCTGCCCCCCATTTCGGCCTTTTAGTTTACCACCATATTATTTTTAGGTGTCCTGCCGGCCACCATCTTTGTTTTTACCTTGCCGCCCGGGCGGACCCCCCCCCCTTTATTACGCAACAGTTTTAATTGTACTAAAGTTGAGTAACTGCAGAATTTAGTAAATCAGACTATTGACAAGATTTGGTATTCTAACTATTCATATTATGTATCTTCCGATTTTTAAAAAAGTTTTCAACATTTTAATGAATGAAGCAAAAATAAATAAATAAATGAATAAAAGCAATAGAAAGCTAGTTCTGGGATAGAATGTCTTAAGAAAACAAATTGTGTCTAAGTTATTCATAAAACTAACTGTCATCAATTTAAGCTTATTTTCAGTTTTTAAAAACTAAAAAACAAAAAAAAAATTCGAAATGATTCTGGAAGTTTTTTTAATATGTAATTTGTTTGAGTACTTTTGACAACAGGATGTTAATTATTTTTATTATTTTAAGCTGATTAAAAACATTTGATAGTTAAAATATTTAATACTTTTTTTATCTTAAAAGTATTAAAGCAAGGTTGAAGAACGAAAATTTAGTGTTTTTAAAGAGAACTTTTTAAGTATGCTACAAAAAATTAAAAATAACGCTATGAAAAATAAATTATTTAAAATATAAACTTTATTTCACACATTTGGACAATTCTGTGAGTTTAAAAAAATATTTATTTTATACCTGCTTAAAAACTTACATGTAGGAATTATTTTTATTTATTTTAAAGAATAGTGCTTTTTAAAAAAACTTATATTCACTTTTCATGAATGAGCAAACATTAAATTAGAAGTGAAAGAGAAGAACAAATATATTTCAGTAATTTGATTTCATATGGTGTACATTCCAACCATTGGATGCAATACAAAATTTGCATGGAAGTCATTTATTCAAGCAATCTTCTGTGTTCAGAATTCAATTTTCCCCATTTCTATAGTTATCAATTGATGGATGAGTTAAATTGTTTAATCCAATTTTAAATGTCTAATAGTAATAAGGGTAACTTTGAAAATCTTTACTTGGTACTCATTCAATAATTATTGTGAACAAAAGAATTTAAATTCTGATTTATATTATTAAATTTTATTATTTTTATTATATGCTGAACACATCTATCCTAATCTACTTACACTGACAGTCCTTTTCTGTTTAAAAGTTTGTACCAATATATGTAAAACATCCTATATGAATGTGGTCCAGTAGTGATAGTGAGATAAAATTGAATAACATAAATTAGCAGTCCCTCTGCCTTCCCCTACTGCCTAACACATCATGTTTGGCTAAAAATTTCTGAAACCTTCTTCAATAAATGTACTATTCTTATAAATAATAAACATGTAAGTTATGTAATTTCGACCAAAAAAAAAAAATAAATAAATAAAAAAATAAAATAAAATTAAGCAGAAAATTCAAAATTACTTTTATTAAAACTTTTTCTTAAAATCAAAAACTTCTAGTTATCTACAGGTTTAATTCACATATTTATGTCATGCTTAGAGCAAAATATTATCAACAAATCCTTTCTCCTATTTCGCTTACACTTACTTCTACAGGATATTTTCTCCAAAAGATCAAGGGAAAAAACTAAGACAAATTGGAAAAAATATAACTATGCATTGTAGTCAGAACACATATTACAACTCTACATGTTAAAGTTTCGGGGATCAGATAGTTTCAAACCAGTGTCTATATATGTTAGCTACCTGTACATTCTCGTGGAACTCCAAAGTGCCTATTTTAAGAACAGGGTGCCCTTTTTGAAATTTACCCCCTGTCGACCATTTTTTTCTAGAGTCAACACTATTCTAATCACCTCCTCTTGTAAGTTAACCATTTTTTTATGCCTATATAGCTATACATGAAAAATTTTAAGTGCCAATTATTTTATATGTAGACTCCTCACCCCCCCCCCTCAAAAAAAAACTTTAGATACGATAAATGCAGATTTAATATGAAAAAGCATTGTATTGTTGGCTGACCTTTTTTCTAAAAGTAATTAGCAATATTCGCTTAGTATATACATGCACGTATCCAGAAAACAGTTTGGAGGGGAAGGGGGGGGGGTTCCTGGACCCCCCTAAATACGTTCTTGAGTATATATATATTTATATTCATATAGTGCCTCTTTATATTCTGACGTGCCCTTGAAAGCTTAAATTGCCCTTTTTTAAGGACTAGCACCCTGCCCCTTTTTCATCCTAGGATGAGTTTTTACATTCAGATGAGTCTTAATTAGTAGAATTATTAATAAAAGTGTCTCGGTGAATCTTTCCTTAAAACGGGAAATATCAGTTACCTTTGCATTAAAATATAGTAAAAAGGGTTCATTTACACTCCCGGTTATTTGTTACTTGCTCTCTTATGAGAAACTGCAATGTAGTAATGACATATTTTCGGAAGGAGGGATATGAAATATAGGCCCACATAAATGAACGAAATTTTCGTAAAACATAAAAACTTGAAAGTTTATGCTAACTAATACGACAGTTTCGGGGAGGGATATATATCCCGATATTCACTACTTTGATTATGATTTTCTAGAACATCTGAAAGTATTAATTATAAAAGTTGTTTACACATTTTCAGAACGATTTGCGGTCTTTTTCATTTAAAGGTATCTAATCCAGCTATTGGATTTTCTTAAAAAGTATTTTACTTTCAGGCAGTTTCTTTCTTAAACATTCACTGAAAAAATGTTTTGTTGAATCAAAAAAAATTTTGTTAAATCACCAAAATTATCCGGTTAAAATTGCGCCAACAAAATTTTTTGTTGAATTAACAAAATCATTTGGTTATTTTAACAAAGCATTTTGTCAGTTTAACTGAACAATTCAATTGAAATAACCAAATGTTTTATTTAGTTAACCAAACTTTTTGTTTGAATTAACAAAATTTCTTTGTTAACTGGTGTAGCGTTGACTCACAACATTATTTTGTTGATTTTACTGTTGTATTTATTAACCCACCAGCAGTTGGTTGAAAGTTTCAGAGGTAGTACTAAATAATTTATCTATTCATCAAAATTAACATTTTTATTTTAGTGCTTTTATAAATCTAGAAATTCAATGTCAGGTTTTTTTTTCCTTGACACAAAAAACTTGGTAAGACAAACCATAATTGCTTTTGCGTTCATAATGAAACAAACACATGTACTAGTTACCCAAATTTTACATTATAACAAGACCTAGTTTATATGACTTAGTATTAATGATCTAGATTGTGGTAGATGGTGTAAAAAAATATACACGTCCGGTATTTTGAAATGTCTTGTCTCCCTAAACAAACCGACATAAAACCGCCAGTCTTTATGGAATGTTTTCCGGCATGAGAACTTTATGCAATCACTTAACTATCAGATCTTAAGCTCTTTGATAAATGCAATACGAAGCTAATAAACATTTTTATCGACCATAAGTGATTTTCCTTCCAACGTGGTATACGAATTAAACTGTTTGCTACATAAAACCGATATGAATTTGGAAAATGTGCGCTCCGCTTTAAAAGTTAAACTAAAAAAATATTTTCGGAATATATAACGTATAAGTACATAATGTCGGTATTGTATAGCTTAATCTATATTTCAGATCCCTCCCCCCTCCAAATATCTTCATCGAGCCTATACATATACTAACATTTTTACATCCTTAGATATTTTGCGGCCGTTATATTGTTGAAAGGGATTCTGATTGTTTAACTAAGTTAGTTTAACGGGCATTGAGTGTTTTCATGCTAAATCTGTGGAAATTCATAAAAACGCTGAAATAAAAATCAAATTTTTTATAAATAGATAAACTAATTAGGCTTACCTCTGAAATTTTCAAGAAACTAAGGAAAACCCTAATTTATTTTTGCATTTGGCATTATCCATTTTAAAACTTATTCTCAGACATTACTGCAGATTCTCCGTTCTTTCGTAAATACGAGTTTGTCCTCTATGTCTGGCTCTTGTCTTTCACAGTCCTGCGCAAGTCCTTGACTCATGCGTTAACTGACTGTCGAACGATTTCAAATTTCATTCCGACTTATAACGAGAACAGATGCAACGGCATCAGCAGATTTTGATGCAAAAGCAACAATTGTTAATATTAAAAGCAGTTTGTTAAATCAATTTGGTTGAATCAAACAAACTTTTGTTAAATCAAAAATAAACAAAGCTACCAAACTACTTTACCAAAAAAGTTTTTTTAAATTCAACAAAACACGTTTTAGCGTATATATGTTATGCAAAGGGCATTCCGTAAAAACTGAGAGTAAAATCATAAAAAATCAAGAAATATATTTACAGCAAAAAATACATCACTCTTTTTCAAAATACCTTCCGTCAGATGATATGCAACGGTCCCATCGTTCAACCCACTTTCCAAAACAAGCAGAGAAGCCCTTTTCTGGAAGCTGCTTCAAAGAACCCTCCACTGCTGAAATGACTTCAGAATCTGTGTTAAATTTTCTGACACGGAGCTTCTCCTTCAACGTCGGAAACAGCCAGAAATCACATGGTGCGAGATCTGGACTGTAAGAGGGATGTGGCATGATTTTAATATTGCATTTACTAAGATATATCTCAACAGAAGTAGCGACATGCGGGCAAGCATTATCGTGATGTAATGTCCAATTCTCTACCAGTTCATGAGGATGAAATATTGACGTTTTCGAAATGTTTGTTGATGCCGCTATCTCCTCACATGTCATTCGCCGATTTTCTTGAAGGATTACCTACTCAGTATTAACATTTCGATCATTCACAACACTTTTTGGTCGCCCAGGCCTAGAAGCCAGTTCTGCACATAAACGGCCTTTCTTGAAATCACTATGCCGTCTAAAATTCGTAGACTCACAAAAACACTTGTCTTTGCAAGCTTCTTTCATTAACTTAACTGTTTCTGGAGCTGTTTTGCCCAAACGATAGCAAAATTTTATGGCACAACGCATTTCGTTTTTTAACTCTGAATCACTCATCTCCATTTCTGTAGGGCAAATAAAACAGTTCTTTAAACAAGCACGGAACTATATTAGAAAATAAAATCGTCTGCTTCGTTTAGAATTTTGTATAAACGTATTGTTAACAGTTTGAAAAAATCACCTGCACTTGTATTGTTTAGTTTCGCAGTGTTGCCACTACGTAAAAAAATAACTCTCAGTTTTTATGGAATGTCCTTGTACATACATAAATATTTACATATATATTACATATAATTATACCATAATACAAACATACATATAATATGTATGTATATCTGTATATTCAGCAGAGCCCAGTTTACCCATTTAAGGGCCCGGGGCTGTGATTGTAGCGGACCCCCCCCCCCCCCCCACACACACACATACACGCGCATTTTTCTTTTTCTTTAATATGAATGCTAGTCATTAAATAAAATTTTAGAATGGTCATATTAGAATAAGATTCTCATTACCATTTAAATGAACTCTGAAACTGTTTGCAAAAAGTTATTTAAAACGAAACAAAACAAAATATATTAACAAAAAAAAGGATCTAATTCGCCAACCAAAGGAAAAGTTGCCGCATCGAAAACTTTAATGAATATATTTTACAGAATAAAAAAAATTAAATTGGCTTCTTCCTAGCCTTTGCCGCGCTGAAAGTTTCATTTACATCATTAAAATCCAGGTTGCTTGTTAAATCTGGCTCTGAGCACAGCAAAGCCAAACATTGCAGCTTATTCTGCTGCATTTTTGTTCTTCGAAGAGATAGAACTCTCTCTAATTTGGGGTTTGCTCTCTCGGCTTCGCAATTTGATATCGGTAGAGTTAAATAAATACGTAATTCAATAAATATATTTGGAAAAATCTCATTTAACTCGTTTTTAAACATATGATCATAAATATGTATCGGTGATTTTTTTTTCTAAGCTACAGATAAACAAATATTGTGAAAATTGAATGACTTCAGATTCTGTGGCTTCAAAATCAACTTCTCCTTTATAAACTTCAAGAAAATTATTCTTCATTTACTTGTTCGAGACCTAATTTAGTAATGAAATTGAAAATGCTGCATACTGAGTTATAAGCATCAATTCGTTTGATCATTTTTGAATTTTATATGTCGACTATCCCAAATAAAGTTTCAACTTACCAAATAAAGTTTCAAGTTTTTCAAATCCTTGAAGAGTTACATGGATGGATATTTGTTTCGGATTCGAGAGTACCAGCGGTAAATTTTTTTACTCAGTCTTTTCCCTTGATCCTTAGGTGAAGTTGCTACAGGGAGATAGCAATTGAGATCTTTCTTTTAACTTATCAAATTGATCTCTGAAGGATGCAGTATTTGTATTCAAACCTTTCAACAAGTTAACAGCTGTAAATAAATCAAGACCTGGTTTTTAAAATAAATGCTAACTTTATTCATAGCATTTAAAATGTTACTCGTCTCTGTTGTACATTGTCTGTCAATACAATGGAAGGTGAAAGAAGATTGATACTGTTTGAAGTTGGTGTTTATTTACTCCAGTTTCTAGTATGTCCAGTTGTTCATGAGAATCTATGTTTTTTTTTTGTGTATAGTCTGTTTAATCAGGCCAAAATTTTGTCTCAATAGGTTTTGAATTTTTCCAGAGAATATGTTTAACAAAGATACTCAATACCTTCAATCGTACGAAGCCATCGTTTGATTGTAAAATTTACAATCAGGACGCACTAAGTTTACTTTTATCTTCCATTAAAATAATTAATCCGCTCCATTTTTAGGTTCACATAAAATTTATTTTTCTTTTTTCTATTTACTGGGTTTTCTTGGCCCTATCTAGGGCCCCCTTTTTCACTGAGCCCGGGGCTGCATCCCCCTCAGCCCCCTCCCCCTTAACTGGGCTTTGATATTCAGGGTGTCCCAGAAACACAGATGCAAGCTTTTATTTCTGAAACATGAATCATAGACATGCACAATAAACTACAAAGTTACTCAGAAAAAAGATACAGAATTTTAAGATATCGATTAAAATTTTCCAACGTTTAAGTAAAAACAAGCCTGAACCACCACGATTCTTAGTTTTAGAGAACATGGCGTTTATTCGTTACAAAAGAAACGCCGTCATGAGACATGAACATCGATTCGACGACACGAACATTTCTCACACTTACCCATAAAATACAAGCCGTAACTCGTCAACGTAACTCTTTATGTAGTCATAAATAATTACCTGATCTTTTCAGCATTGGCGCACTCAAGGGGGGATGTGTTTCGGAGGGTTAACTCCCCCCAAATCTGAGACTCAAAAAGCTTCAGTTTGTACTTGCAGCATTTCAATATCTTATTCGCAAATATCAAATTTTAATTGTGTGTGGATATATATATATATATATTATATACAAAGGACATATAATATAATTTAGAAAAGAAAGACATTAAGGTTTGAGTATATAATTATTAAGTTGGACAGAGAAAAGCTCAGTCCGACTGAGGTTGCCACAATAGTAGAAAGTTGTAGATAAAAAAAAAAAAATTCCCCTCTGGTAGAGAGAAGTTTTTTTCTGGAACAGAGTGGTTATTTTTAGTACTCGTCTACCCCTTCCCCCGTAGGTGATCCATGCCTAGACTGAGTCAACCCTATTGATACCATGCCATACCGTCAAATTCGTAGTCTATTATCCTAAATGTCTCTGTCAGACACAATAGTACAATAATTTCAATTCTGAAGAACTCTCTTCAGAATTGAAATTGTGGTATAGACGGATTTCTCGCATGGAGAAATTGGAATGGCCAACTACTGCATTGGACGGGATGAGACTCTGCAAAGATAATTCACTGCCAAATATTAAAACATTATTGCACCTCCGGACCACATTACCAGTCACAACATGTGAAAGTGAATGATCGTTCTCGACCTTACGTCGACTAAAAACATATCTACGAAGCACTATGAGCGAAAGAAGATTGAATGGATTAGCTCTTCTGAATATTCATCGCAAACATACACCATCTGCGGAAGATATTTTAGATGAACTGGTAAAAAATACAAGAAGATTAGATTTAAAACTCACTTAAATGTTAATCTCAGAAAATAAATTATGTAATCAATGCAATTTCGTTTAGATAAAATATAAATAGTTTAAACAGATGAATAGAATTTTTTATTTTCACATAGAACAGCATTATCTATTTTGCACCACATAAACAGGGACTGATTTCCGACAGGGCATTCGGGGCACGCTCCCGGGCCTCCAGCAGCAAGGGGGGGGGCTGAAATTATTCTTTAGGTTAAAAATTTGCAAATTTTGGTTTTAATTTAAAATAAGAGGCAGGTAACTAGTTTTATGGGAAACAATAATTACTCTGTCACTATTTCGTAGCGTTAAGCATTATAACCAACTATTTAAGCACGGCCTATGTAGTGATGTATGCTGGTAGCGAGGAAACCATCAAGCAGATTTTCAATTGGAACAGAAAAAAGGAAATACTTCCTGAGTGTAGCAAAGTGAAGATTTATCCCACTAAAGAATAAATAAATGCTCTGATGTAGACGTTAAAAAAATAAGTACAAAAATAACGTGGAACATGTTACTTGAAAAATTTGGAATGAAAGTAACGATTGAAAATTAAATACTATAGCTGAAATATTATTACCCTACATAATAATATTGTTATCGAACTGTTGCCTTTCGATTTTCATCTTGATTCAATAATAATTTTAATTCTGTTAAAACATCCTTCTTTGTAGGGTGAGATATTGAAGTTGCATAATAGGGTATAAGAAAGTTCGTTGGAGTGCCCCCTCCCCCCATGAAGATTTTGCCCAGGGCCTCTATCTCTGCAAATCAGTCCTTGCACAGAAATCTCCATTGAGAAATATTGTATCTCTTTCAACTAAGTTGGTGGTTCTCAAACTTTGTATCCCACGGAACTCTTTTCTTACCTCATGCTTAGCAACGAAACCCTTGAATAAATATTACTTAAGGAGAAACTAAGGGCCTATAATTTATCACTCATTAAACAAACATAAAAACTAAATATAAAGCAGTATAAAAATGTAGATAAAGTACTTACAAAAGGTGACTTTAAGGCACGAAATTTTTAACGAATTTATATGGTAAATGGATAAGAAGTATGGGATGAATGGCTTTGTTTTAGACTGTCACAAAGTTCTTCAAAATTTGGTTGTATTGACGAAAGTTTTAGTTGCATATCATGTCCCACGCCCAAATCATTCCAGCGTTTAGTTTTCGTTGATGCATGCAGAAAAATGGAGTGAAAAACCCTCACAAAAGGACATTTGCTTCGAAAGAATACAGGTAAGGGAGGAACTGTCTCGACAACAGTGATCTCGACAGCCGGTTTTAGTCTAAAATATCTGGAACTCTCCCGTTATCCCGCCGTCGCGAAAAGGTTAATTCTCTATAAGAGCTTGGTGAAAAATTAGGTTAGAAAATCAATTTACGGATTTTCTTTAAAATTTCAATTATGTTTTAAAATTTCTCGCGGAATCCCTGGAGAGTCGTTGCGAAATCCAAAAGTTCCGCGGAACACAGTTGAGAAATAATGAGTTAAGTTATGAAAAAGACAAACATTTACTTATTTGATCCTTTTTTATCCCCTAATTTTTACCTCGGAGGAAGTGCGCTGAGTTAGTGGTATAAAAGCTTATTTGAAAAACTAAAACTAACTTAACCAATGAACGCAAGAGGGTTTAGAGGGGGTTATTTTAACATTAGGTCTATGAGCCAAAATTCCGTTTCATGAAAAATTGGCCGTTTAGAGGGTTGGCCGATATAGCGGGGTGACCGCTTGGAGAGGTTTCGCTGTATATGATAAAGGGGCCTTAGTGAGGATGACCCCCCCCAAAGAAAACATCTGGTTGCGCCACTGCTTTTCAGTGACATTTAGTAGGAAAAAAAATGACTGTATTTCACACTAACTTAAGTATTTATTTAAAAGCAAACGACCTTTTTTGGTAAAAAATATTTTAGAAATACTTTGACGACAATTTTAAAAATAAAATATTTTAATTCATTTGTGACAATTTTCAATGCTTTTTAGATCTAACTCTCCAGCTTTAAGGTGAGGGGAGGTTTGCCCGACCCCATATCCCCTTCCTCGTGTAAGCCAAATGTCAGGTTCCCCCTAGACTTAAGTTTGAATACGTCTGCTTTATGTCTTCACGAAACAGATTATAGTGCATATATTCATTTAAGAGAAAAGATGGTATTTCTTTTATTTGTTTATTTATTTTGACACAGGAATGTTACCCGATGAGAGTAAAACACATAATACTGATTCACTGCAACCGACTCGTTCAAGCAGCTTTCCGTATAATGCGGTTCTTCCCGAAGAAGAAAATCGCAGACAAAGTTAGATCAGCATTGATACATTATATTCAATAGTGTAAGCTTACTCGAAAAAGTATTCGAGTCAGTGACTAATCTCCCTTTTTCATTCTCTGTGAATAACGGGGTAAATATTTCTCAAAAACGCACAACTGTAGAAAGAAATATAGGAAGTTATTATGTACCGTATGATTCATATTTTTATGAAGAATTTACTTATAGATAAAGGAGATGTAGGAAGTCTGACTTACACTCAAATAAATTTTTGAGAAGATTAATTTACATGAGACGAGAGAAGTTCGGACTGATTAGTTTTCACTAGCCTTCGGGTGTGGTTTCTTCCAAGAATTATCATTTATTCAACCCTACCCTCCGGTAAAATTTTTAGACAATTACTTTATTTCTTCGAGATGAATGAATTAAACGCACACACAATGACAATACAATGCAGTTTTTTTTTTTTTTTTTTTTTTTTTTTTTTTTTTTTTTTTTAAGAGTGTGTATCTGGATTAACGTCCTTGTCTCAAAAATGAGTAGAAACGAGAGAGAGTGAGAATACAGGGATATTTCAGAGGGTTTTTTTTAAATACTTATCAGCTCTTTTTATTTTAAATGTTAAATGTAATTCAATTAACGTTCACTTGCTTTACGTTATATTTATTTTATAATTTGTATTTATGTATTTTTTTTTTTTTTGTAATCGCCCTGTAATTTACAGCCAATCAAATAAAGTTAATCAAGTAATTCAACGCTTTTCTAGAATAACGAATGACTTTTATTTAAACCACAGCACTGAATAAAGCTTTATGTGTATTTGGTTTCGGTTAATAAATATTCTGAAAAAAAAAAGCTCTTAAACACAACAATAACAAATATATATGAGACGTCAGATATATATATATATATATATATATATATATGTAATGTATAAAAAGGTAATTTGGGTTTTACTAGTTTGGGTATTGTTCAAGCGGGTACTTTCACTGTAAGTTTTACTTTCCTGTCATACTTGCCACGCGCGCTCTGGAGCTATGTTTTATTTATTTTGTTATTTGTCAAACATCAGGCCGTCGATTCTGAGTTCTTTAGATGTACACGTGTCCCCACGCCCTTGTAGCCCCGGATGGGGGTCATGTTTGTAAATGTGTGTGGTTCGATCAGAGATAAGAGAGAGGAGGAGTTGTGTCTTCGCAGACCACGTGGTGTGGCAAGCGTAAATACTCCCGCACATCGAAAATCGGGGGACTTCTGCCACTGGAACTGCTTAATGAGTCCACGCTGATTCTTGTACCCGTCTCCCCTCCCCTCTTCTCATTCTAAATTGTAACTTAATTGTAATGTTCAATAAACCATATTACCTCCCTTAACTCTGAAGCTTACTTGAAATATCTGACGTCTCAAATAGTCGACAGGATGATTGCCTGTGTGCAAATTAAAAATTTTAAATTGTAAAAAAAAAAAAAAAAATAACGCTCAAAAGTCCGGGAGACGGGTTCATCGCCCATCGTTCGCAGGAGATGCAGCGCGCCTCTTCACCGACACCAGCCGATGGCCTACTCCTTGAGTCCGCTCTCCACCGGCCAACTTCGTCGAGCCCTGCTCTGGGAGATTTCAACACCGACTGATGACTCAGGTTACCTTCTGAAGTACTTCACAGAACGTCCTGTACGTTCTACGCCGTTAATGCCGAAATGGAAGAACGTCTGCATTGATGAACAGCCTATACCATATTTCTGCAGCGCTCATCATACCGAAATCTGCGCCTCCTAATTCATCTTTTTTTTTTTCCTTTTTCGCACGTTCGCCACAAACCAAGAGAAACTCCTGTCATCATTACAGCGCGGCGGTGCGTCAAAATTTACTGCCTTCATTGCACCCAAAACAGCCCCCCATGAGAAGTGTGTGCAACTGGTGAATCATTTCCCCCTTTTCTCCCTGCCGAATATTTTTGTTTTTGTGCGTACAACTTGTTGACCAACACTCCTCCTGCCTGCATTTAACTTGGGAGAGAAGATATTTTTTTTTGTGTGTGTGTTTTGTTTATCGTTGAGGGATGACGATTTTAATTTGTGGATATCAATTTCTTTCGTAAAAGTAAGCGATTTTTATTTTAGAGTTGAAGTGAACATTAGAACATTATATTTAAATGGTTATTAATTGTGTGTGTGTTATTTTAAAGGGCTATTTTAGTGTTGATGAAAAAAAAAATATATTTGATATATCTGCATTTTTCCCATTAATATAGTATTTTCATTAAGGTAAGATTTTGTAAATTTATTGCAGTATTATTATTAATGTTGCTAAATAAAAATTCTGAATGCAATTATTAAATGCTTCTCCGTTCAGGTAAAAATTTAGAAAAAAATTTCAGCATGTCGTTAGATGGTAAAGAAAATACACAAACTATTGCCACTATGTCCCTGCAAAAAAGTGATGAGTTTATTGCCCCCTTTAATTTTGAAGATAATATGAGTTTTGAAAGTTGGATAGCATATTACGAACAGTGTTGCTTACAACAAAATAAAGATGAAGACTGGAAATTTCAAAATATAGGAAAATTTCCTAAGGGGTCTGCCTTAACAACATACATAAATAATATTGCAAATTGTAATAATTGGCAAGAATTGATTGAAATACTGAGAGAAAAATATATTTCATGTACCGTGTTTACTTTCATGGATTTTACAAATTTAAAACTAGAAAAATAGAAAAAGAAAAAAAATGTATTCAAAATTTCTAAGTGTTGAGTTTGGAACCCTGAATACTCGACATAAAGTCTATCGTCTATCCTTTTTTCTTTTATGCTTCTACCAACCTTTCTCTGTCACCCGCTTCTCTTAGTCATTGAAGAAATCTCCAAGTCCGAGTGTGTGCGGTGTAAGTAAAACTGCACCTTTTTTCTTTGTATATTTTATAGATATTATGCAAACAATAAATGAAGCTAGACTTAGACTAGGCTGGGACTTCCTCTCAATAATTCCCCAGTTTTTCCCAACTGTCTATTGAGTCATTTCCTTCCTTTTTTTTTGGAAGCTATGAGGCAATGGCCAAGTGTTCTCTTTCGTAGTTGACAATTGTCTTCCTTTTTCGGGATCATGTGAACCCATTTCTGTTGTCATACTATGGAGAGTTTAAAGTTTGGGCAAACTTAAAATGCCTACAAGTGGTATTTACTATACCCCATACCTGTGTGATGGTACTGCTGTTTCACAGCTATGGTCTTCGAAATTTTCTACACACTACACACACTTTTACATTTTTTTTTACATTGCCTTTACACTAAATAAATTTACTCCATTTTGCCAACTGCATTTTGCCAACCATTTTGCCAAGTTATTTTCATTCCATTCACTTTATGCCATGCAAGCCAAAGCCATTTGCCAAAGAAAATGAATGTCAGCCATGTTTATTCCATTTTGTTTAATTATATTACTATATTGTTGTACAGTATTATTGTATCCCACCTAGGTTGTAAATATTACTTGTGATAATTTGAAAAAATTTATGCGCACTCATTGTTTTATTTTTATTGTAAGATTTTCGTACTATTGCATCATTATGTTTTGTCAAATTTTAGAAACTGCATCCTGCCTCTCAAGTATTGTACAACATAACTCCAGAATTCTAGCCAGAAAAATTTAAGGTGTCTAAACTTGAAAATTAGATTAGTTCGCAGTTTTAAGATTAGGATGCAAGGACGTTTGACTCGCAAGTGAGAGACTGGCCACCTCAATGATATTGCTCGTCAGACTTCTTTTGCCGGGGGGGATATTGTAATGTATAAAAAGGTAATTTGGGTTTTACTAGTTTGGGTATTGTTCAAGCGGGTACTTTCACTGTAAGTTTTACTTTCCTGTCATACTTGCCACGCGCGCTCTGGAGCTATGTTTTATTTATTTTGTTATTTGTCAAACATCAGGCCGTCGATTCTGAGTTCTTTAGATGTACACGTGTCCCCACGCCCTTGTAGCCCCGGATGGGGGTCATGTTTGTAAATGTGTGTGGTTCGATCAGAGATAAGAGAGAGGAGGAGTTGTGTCTTCGCAGACCACGTGGTGTGGCAAGCGTAAATACTCCCGCACATCGAAAATCGGGGGACTTCTGCCACTGGAACTGTTTAATGAGTCCACGCTGATTCTTGTACCCGTCTCCCCTCCCCTCTTCTCATTCTAAATTGTAACTTAATTGTAATGTTCAATAAACCATATTACCTCCCTTAACCCTGAAGCTTACTTGAAATATCCGACGTGTCTCATATATATATATATATATACATACAGGGTGTCCAGCCTTAAAGTGACCCAATAGCTAATTCCCGAACCGTTCGGTTTAGATATGCACTTCCAATTTAAAAAAAAGTTTTAAAAAGGGTAAAGAATGTTTTTACGTGCTTTTCGAACCAAAAAACCCATTTAGAAAAAAATTACAAAAATTAAATTTTTATACGGTCCCCAGGTCCTATCACTTATATTTAGGAAAAGATGCAGTACACAAAAACAAAGTAAACACAAAAAGTTTCATTTTATTACGATAAAAACTGACCAAGTTATGGAACTTTGAAAATCATACATTTCATCCATTTTCTCGGCCGATTTCAAGAAGCTAGTAAGGGACCGTCTCCAAAATGAAATTAATTGGAACTCTGCCAGGAAACTTTAGCTCTTGCACGTCACTCTTATGTAAATCGTTTTTAAATTTAAAAGTACATACATTACGTTAATATTACAATAACTGAGTACTTAAGAAACTAAATTTATTCTGTGTACGTGTAAAACATAGATAAAATAAAATATTTTGGACGAAGAAAACTTTTCAAAAGCAGTTCCAAAAAAATAGACTTATTTGCCTGCGGCTTCAGACTGATTTGCTGCGATACTGATCATGGCGAACGTTAAAAATCTGTTGTGTAGTCGCTTGCAATTGCATACAGCCGTATTCTAATATTACGAATTCTAGTATGGGAGAACGAGATGTATACAACTGGTCTCCAGGCATTAGCTCCTGCGCCAGGACTGGACGATAAGGAAATGCACCGTACGTATGTAATATGTTCCACACCGTCGATTTTGAGTAGGAACAAGCCCGATTTTGAGTAGGAACTTGCTAATATCCTGGACACTACTTTCAGGATGAGCCAGGGCATATCCTAGAACATCCTCAGCGGGTATCCGCAAGCTTGAAGGTGTGGCACGAGACAAGGGAATACGTCTATGACAACTCCCGGTTCTATACAAGCGTTGAACAGCACGGGCAATTGTACAATAAGATAGATGTCTTCGACTGGGAAATTTAATGGCATAAAGTCTTGCCGCCTCTCTCTTATTTCGATTACACTGCCCATACAACAGTACCATTTCGCAGTATTCTTCATTTGTATACATCTCGTTCTCCTGTACTAGAATTCCCTGTTCTCCCTAGTTCTCCTGTACTCACTGTATGCATACATGTGAGTTGCAGTAGTCGTAACCCCCCCAACCCCATGAAAAATTTCTGGTTACGCCCCTGCACAGGGTGGTCTAAAAGAAACCACCCATACGATTACAGGTCTCCTATATATGAGTCCCTAGTGGCCGAACCGCTCAAACAATCGAAATCAAAATTTATATATAGTTATTTGGATGTATGGGGTCCAGATTGTGATGATTTAAAAAAATAAACCTCTCACAGTTACGGTTACAGTGACGAAATTTCGAAATTTTCGAATGGCAACACCCACTTTTTTTCGTTCGCAAATTGATCAGAGCATGGAAAAACCTTGTATGGCGTTGGAACGAGACACATATGACGTAAATTGGCGGCGTAAAATATTTCCAAAGAACAGCCTCGTAAAAAAACAGTCACAATAAAAGTAATGGATGCACTTTGCATAATTAACTGGGCTAGGCAGTAGAAGCACCCATCACAGAACACGCTTGCAAAGCACGGCTTGTGATATAAGACGTGTGGGAAGATTGTTTCTTCATGTCCGTGCTAATCCGTCTCGTTTCGTGCGAAGAATATGACACTTTTAGGGAAACAAAGAGGTGAATTGATAAAGCTTTTTTATCTGAGCGGAGAAAATGCTGCCGAAGCATTACGAGTTTATCGTCGAAATCATAAGCTAGGCCCATATTCCGTAAAAAGTGAACGTAATTTGGTAAAGAAATTTGAAGAAACGAGATGAACATGTGATGGACCGCGATCCGGACGACCCCGTGTTCCTGTTGAAGTGGTTGCGGAAGTGCATAATACGCGATTACAGGTCCATTGCATACAGCAAGAAGTGTTTCCCGCAATTTGGATGTACCAAACACCACAGTTCGCCAAATTCTGCGCTCTGTTCTGCGGATGTGTCGTTATCGATTCCAGCGCGTCCAGGCGTTGGCACCTGGAGACAGCCAACAGCTTGTCGACTTTGCGAATTTTTTCCTATTCAGATATGATGAAGATAGCAGGTGGTCGCTGCGGATAATATGGACGGATGAGGCACATTTCACCCTGACATGGAACGTAAACTCCAAGAACTGCTTTCATTGGGCGGAAGAAACTCCTCACGGTGTGGAATCAGTGCTTTTATACGACAGACACGTGACTGTGTGGTGCGGCGTCGCAGGGACATTCACTCTGGGTCCTTACTTCTTCGAAAAAGTCACATCCAGTGGAATGCAAACATGCTCCGTCACAGCTGCTCGGTATAAAGCAATGTTGGAGAATTACGTAATTCCAGAATTGCAGCAGCGAAATATCATTACTGACATTGTGTGGAAGCAAGATGGTGCTCCTCACCACATTGCTAGAAGTGTTCAACAAGTGTCGCAACAACACTTTAGAGTCATCGCGCGTATGCATACAAGTGAGTTTCGTGGCCACCTCGTTCCCCCGATCTCACTCCGACGGATTTCTGATTTTGGGGTTATCTGAAATCAAAGGTGCACACATCAACTCCCCAGAATTTGTCAGACTTGAAAGATGCGATAAAATGGGAAGTTCTACATATTCCTCCTGCCATGATGCGTTCGTCATTGTTATCGACAATATCCCGCATGCAATGGATTATCGTCTGCGAAGGTGGCCACGTTGAAAACTTGTATTTCGAATAAAAGTCTTTTCCCCTCTCCTCTCTTTTGTTATCATTGGTTCTTTACGATGCTCTTCTTTACAAATGTTTTACGTCGCCAGTTTACGTCATGCGTGTCTCGTTCCATCGTCCTTTAAGGTTTTTCCATGCTCTGATCAATTTGCGCACGAAAAGAAGTGAGTGTAGCCATTCGAAAATTTCGAAATTTTGTCACTGTAACCGTAACTGTGAGAGGTTTATTGTTTTAAATCATCACAATATGAACCCCATACATTCACATAACTATATCTAAACTTTCATACATCTATTATAACTTTAAACATAATAATATGAAAGTGCAATTGACTTTATTATTTTGTTACTATTAACCCATTTATGCCTAGTGTCCCTTTTTTGGGACGGCATTTTCGCTATTAGTCGAAAACGTTATTTATTTTTCCTAGCCTTTATTCATGAGTATTGAGCCTAAACTCTACAAAATATTTTAACATGACCAAGTAGGATGTTGATATTTCGATTTTTATGCGTAATGATTTTAAAAGAAATCATCCCTTACTCAAGAAGTTGACATCAGAAATTTATCTATTATTTCTGATATCAGTAAAAATCGAAGAAAGTCGCAAAAATATCCAGGCACAAATGGGTTAATTTACACTAAAATGAAAGGATATTGATATCAAAACAGCTTACTTAAACTCTGTTATATTGATAAGATTAAATATCACGCTGAACCGCATAAAAACAACTACCGCAACAAAACAACTAACCGCAATTAAATAACCGCATTCAGCGTTTTCTTCAGTCTTTCGTACTTCTTTTTCGTTATTTTCACTTTCCAAATCAATGACGAAAGTTGGAGACTGGGTATTGGAACTCTCACCTCTTTCTCCACCAATCTCAAAATTTCTCTTTCCAACTTTTCTCTCATTCTCCATAAACTTTTCTTTACTACTCCATCGATTGTCACATATCTTGCTCTCCTCTGGTCTGCTAATGACTCACGTTCTGTATGAGGTATGTGAGGCTCTGAGTAAGGCCGTGCGCTAGATTTTCTCAGTATGAGGAGAGTCTTCAAAATGCCGCCTCTTCAGTATAAAGGGGGGTGAGCGGTTCACCCCCCCCCGAAAAAAAGGAACATGAAATCCATTAATTTTTTATTTTTAACGAAAGGATTACATTTAATCTCATCCCCCGTTAAAGGAAATCTGTGTACGCCACAGCACCCCTTAAATGTTTCTTCCTTAAAAAAAATACTCATTATGATTTAAAAGCAAAACTACACAAAGTGTACAAATGCTATATTTATTTTACTAACATTAACAACAAACTATTATAATTTTACTCTTCTAACTTTAGCAAATTCGTGGATTAGGAATGTGTAGTCTAGAGTAGCAGCCAATGCTGACTCACTAGAAATTATTGACAGGTTTCTTAATTTTGTTTGGCTTATTGAACTTCTTAGATAATTTTTGATTAATTTTAATCTAGAAAAACTTCTTTCCCCACTAGTGACTGACACTGGGAGTGTTAGCAATATTTTCAATGCTATGACAGTATTTGGATACAAAGAAATTAAATTATTTTTATCTTTTATTATTATAATAATAATTTATTATTATAATAACATATCACTGAAATGATTAAACTTAAAATAAATATCATATTATAATTTAATTATATTTATTATTAGTGTACTTTACAAAGATTATATAAATGTTATATTCATATTATTCATTGGAAATAGGTACTTGAATGTCATCATAAATTTTTATGCATGAAATTATAGGTTTGTGCTAATTATAATGCGAAACAAATTTTACTCTCTAAATTTGCTAGTTTTTTTGAAAATACAGCATCTATCGTTGTACCGAAACGCGTTGTTGATTGAAGTCGAGAAGTATTCACAGTTAGATCAAATTTTTCGTCTACAAAATCAATTAACGGCTGAGATTCTTGAAAGCAAAAACTAACAAAATCTCCAGTGAGAATCATCGGTAATTCATGATAATTACTTAGAATCCAGGAAAAGTCGATGTTGTAGTATTGTTCTTTAACTGTTTTCTTATACCATTAGTTTTTTTTTTTGTTCCGTCTGGAGGCTGGGTTTGAATGGGGGGAATGTCTATAGTCTAGTATTATACTTTCACTGTGTTCTTTAACTGATGTTTTCCTCTGTTGTGTTCGAATGCAGGTAGTGGTTTTTTTTTTTTTTTTTTTTTTTTTTTTTTTTTGTGTGTGTGTGTTTTTCTATCACTGTATTCTTAAGCGTTGATTTCGTCTACTGGTAGATTTCGAATTTTTATTCTGTATCCGTGTTTTTAAACTGCAGGTTTTGTCTATTGTTCGGGATTGATTGCAGCCAGGGTCCGTTTAGTTGTGGTGTTCCATCCCCGTGTTAAACCGTTGCTTGCTCCGTCTTGAGGCTGAGTTAGAATCCACGGAGTGTCCAATTGTTATTCTTTTACTTTGTTCTTAAACATTAGTTTGCAGCCAGTGTTTATTTCTTTGTGGTGTTACATACCCGTATTCTTAAACCATTGTATATATATCATTATAAATATATATATCATTACTATATATAAATATATATATCATTACTATATATAAATATATATATCATTATAAATATTGCGTTCACACAAACTACATTCTTCTAAATTTACTAACATTTCTTACAATACAGCTTTTGGGCAAAATAATAACAGACATGACATACATAATATTTAGGAGTTTAATGGCCTAACGGCCAATGTAACGGGCATTTGACAAATAATAATATCACTTCGCTTCGAAACTATTGCCTATAATCATTACGATATAGTATTCTAAGACAATTATGTAATTAAAACACATCTGAAGCCAGTAATTACTATATATCACGTTCTTAAGTTTATGTATTTAATTTTTTTGAAGTTCTGCTAATTCAACGATCTCCATTTACTTCGCCTCGATGGAAATATAAACAACCTGAGATGCCCCCTGAGATGTTTCTGCTGTTTAGGTTCTTTTGCAGTCACTATCCCTTTTATTGTGGTGTTCCATCCCCTTGTTCTGTCTGGAAGTTGGGTTAGAATCCAGGAAAAGTGTTCTTAAACTGACATTTCCATTGTTCCGGTTCGATTGCATCATGTTCCATTTCTTTGTGATTTTCCAAAACCATGTATTGTATATTATTCATCTAAAAATAAGGATTATCGAGAACCTTCTGTGAGGTTGGGATTACATATAAAATATTATGTTGGATGTATCTTCAAAACGCTTATTGATATTTAAAGAAAGATTGATGTCTCTAAGATACGGCTCTTGACTTTTTTTCTCAACAGGTTTTCTTAACAGGTTCTGCGTATTTTTACACGATGAATTCGGGGAACGGCGAAAGCAGGTCGAAAAGGTAGGTTTTTCAGCGGTTCTTCTTTTTCGGAGAGCGCACGTCACTTCCTTTACTGAGCGTTACTTCCGTCAGAAAAAAAAAATGTGAGTTACTCCCTAGTCACCACTAAAAAAGTTTTAATTAAAAAAAACCTTTTTTTTTAAATTTTACGTGTTATACAAGTAGATAATGGTTAATCCAGGCCGGCCGCCCCTTTGAAGTGCCGCCTGATGCAGCCGCCTCTCTGCATCATAGCACGGCACGGCCCTGGCTCTCAGCCACACTTGCTCCGGGAAAAGTCAGGACATTTGCAAATGCGATATTTAATAGGTCGGTAAGGGAGAGATTTTCCCACTTTCATCCTAAACAATTCCTAATGACTGTCTCTAACGTAGGATTTATTTAGCTGCTAACTTGCTCACGACGTTTTCTAACTATCTCTTGAATTCCTTAGATTGACACGGTAGGGATATTGGCCTTCATCCACATACTTTGTTCCTGTACTTTGATCGCCAACACTAAGGTTACTTCTCCTTCCGGTGGATCCTGCCCTTTATTCAGAAATTTTTCTTAAGTACAAAATAGTAATATAGAAGTACGAGTATGTCTTTTCGGGTTGGTAACTTGGTACAAGTTAATTCTTCCGATATTCCCAGCTCTTCTGAGAACGCTGATTTTGTTCAGTATCTTGTAGCAGCGAGTTTCACTTTATTCAGGATTGTATCAGTGCAAGGCAACCACCCTTAGTTTTCTTAGACTAAACTGACAGCACCATCTGTATGAAACGTCAAACTAAATGCCCGTTTCTTCAAAATATCTCGTGTCTGGTTTAACCGAACGCATGTACATCGCCATCACTCGGCTTGCGTACTGTGCAAGACAAAACGACAGCATAACGGGTGCATTGTATCAAACTATTCGCAAAGCCATTTTTGGGGATTTACTAAGCTTCTCTGAACATTTTTTAACATATAAAAGGGCCAAATTGTTTTTAACAAATAAAGTTTGCTTTCTACTGAATTAAAAAAAAAAAACACATACAGATATTTATAGATTTCAAGCTCGATGTGCAATAACTAGAAATTGTCGTAGCCGCTCCAGATTTTGCGTATGTTTTATTCATAACGATGTACAACTCCTAAAACCTCGGGAGCCTGATAATTGGAAAAGAATTTTTTTGGTCGATATTTTAAAAAAGCCATATTTTTCAAAAACTTCGAAATTTCAAGCTCGATACGCAACCTTAAGACGTTGTCCCATGAAAATATTCATGGGCGCCGGCAGAATATTTCCAGGGGGGGGGCAAAGACTACTCAAGGGGGGGGGCAAAGACTACTTCCGCATATGGTTACCATGTTGGAAAGAGCAAAAAGCAAGGGAAAACACTGCATACAAAAATCCAGGAGAGGGCCATAGCCCCCCTCCTTGCCTTATGCTGCCAGCGCCCATGGTTGTCGTTGAACATTCAAATTTTACACACGTCTTATTTATATCAATATACAACTTTTCAGACCTCTGGAGAAAAAGATTTCGAAAAAAAATTCTTTCCGATCCACCCTAATATAGATACATAAATTTTATGGGGAGGGGAGGTGTATGGCTTTTGAATTGGCTTTAAAATTTTTGTTTAAAACTGGATTAAAATTTTTATTTAAAAAATTGACGCAAGGACATTTGATTTGACTTGGGTATGATATCGATATCAAAACTGATAGGGGAGGCGGTCTTTGACATGGTTTAATATTTAAGGGGATGACTGCATGAAAAAATCTGGAGTGTCTCCACTCGAACACTTACGATTAAGATCATCACCAAGCATTTAAATAAATTTTAATCGATGAATAATTCAAACATATATACCCAACTGAAACTCAATCGAATGCACCGTTTAAACGCTTGGCACTTTCAAGAATTTCTCCCCATAGGCCATTGTGCCATAATATAAAAGAAATCTTTGTCGTAGCCCTGTAGAAAAACTGTAAGTCCTATACACACCAAAATCAATACCGGTCTTCCGACGGTGGTTTATGACATATATACCCAATTTGAGCTCAATTGAATGCTTCGTTCAGGAGCTATCGTGGTCACTCACACACAAACACACACACACACACACACACACACACACACACACACACACACACACACACACACACACACACACACACACACACACATACATACACACATACATACATACATCTCGTAAAAATAGCATAAATCGATTCAGAAGACCTCAAAACGTGTAAAAACACCAAAATCTCGAAGTCGAATTTTTTCATGATTACAATACTTTCCTTACATGGTACATGTTCGGAAAGTAAAAAGCATATCCGTATGCTTTTTTCATGCATGCCCCAAGATTTCGAGGCTGCAATCGCAAGGTGATCAACTAAGTCTTATATTTTCAATATTTTCTTTTTATTTAGTGATCTTATTTCTACTAAGATCACTGCCTACCTTTAAAAGACAATTTACGGTTTAAAAAAAATCAGATTTTTATTTACATTTTTTTTTTTTTTTTAACAGGAGCATGGTTAGAAAACAATTAGGAGCGTGAAGTTTTTTTTTTTTTTTTTTTTTACAGAAGCTATATAGTATATTCTTTTTAAACTCGTTACTATTCATAATTGCAAACTTTTAAGACCGTTTGTATGGATGTAGGAATTTGTATGCAGTTATAATCAAATTGCGGATCGGAAAAGATAGTTTATACTTTTTTGTCTGTTTTAAAAATTTGCTATACTAATAAATATTAAAAGCATTATTTTCTAGGTTTCAGATAATACCTGTGTGTAAAGTGGAAATTTGAATTCTTGAAATTTTTACATGGAAATTTTCGGTGCGAGTTTTATATTTATGGCAAACTTTTGACTAAAAAAAATCACTCTTTTATCTATTTATTCACTTTTTTCTTGGGGGGGGGGAGGGTGCATATATTCTTTTCCGGAACTAATAAATATTTATCAAAGATTTGAAAGGGTTTGAAATTTTTAGAAAATTTGATCTCAAACCCATAAATTTTACGATAAAATTTAATAAAATGAGTTCTTTTATCTTTCTTTAATTTTCTCTTTAAACTGTCCCGACTTAGGAAAAGTAATTTATTTGAGACATTTTTTGCAATCGTTTCATTTCTTGGATAAGATTAATTTTGCAACTATCATAGAATATTATTACGCATGTGATAGTGCAATCAGATTTCAATTTGTGTACTTAATGATTTTTGCATGAAAAAAATAAATAAAAACTGCTTTTACGATAGCGAACTATTGACGTCGAATTTGCTCTGATTCATTCATTACAATATATGTGTGTAGTCAATCGTATTCATGAAACAATTTGGAGTTTTGGCTTATAAATTTTATGCGTAATGAGCTTTTTTATTTTGTTTTGTTTGATGTTAAAAATAAATTTGACTTATTCAAAAAGTCTTGTGCTCAGTGTAAAATTAGAATTTAATTATACCTGGCTAATTCAAAAACATGTCGTACTGCAATTTCTAGACATAGTCTGACAACCTAGACAAGGTGAATTCTCTAAAACCACTAGTAGGAGAACTTTTTGAGGGGTTCTCACGCATATTTAATATACATCTGGAGAAAACTACCCAAAACTCTAGACCGTTAGATCGATAGCCACTCGCGGAGAAAGAATCCCGAACCTGCACACTTCAGACAATTACCAATGTTCAGTGTTTTATAAATTCGGCCACTAGTCTGCTTTAACCTTTTGAGGCGCAACCCTTTCCCAATGCTGAAATAAGGACAGCCGTTGTCATCGATCGACTTAACTACTAGCAAGATGGCGGACGATCGAAACGTTCATCGCGTGCCACAGATCTAGAGACCCTTTTTTTGACGACAGCTGCCTGGGCCCGGCACAGCCAGCTGTCGTCAAAAAAAGGGTCTCTAGATCTGTGGCACGCGATGAACGTTTCGATCATCCGCCATCTCGCTGGTAGTTAAGTCGGGCGATGGCAACGGCTGCCCTTTTTTCAGCTTTGGACAATCTATCCAGCTGTTCTCGCATTCTTCCATTTTTCAGCAGATGTCAGTGCGGTTAAAAAGAATCGTGACAATTTTTTTATGGTAAATGACGTGCTAAAAAGGAAAGGATTCTCGTGGAGCTATGTCACCCGCAACTATTTTTATAGAAGTCAAATCTATTTTTCGTGACTGGCAACAGTCAAAACGTCAGAGTTTGGTGTTCCCAGAGCTGGAGCAGTGCGAGTTAAAGGGTTAATAGAAAAGTAGGTCTATAAATACTGTACACTCACTTCAATGTATTCACTGCTTTTTCTTCCTTCTTGCTCTTTCAAATCTTAATGCTTTCTACTGGGTTCAAATTTTTATCTATGAGCTCATCATGGTGTTATTCATTTTAAGAAGAACTGCACTCTCGTTGCAAAACTGCCCACAGATGTAGATTTAAATGACATTAAATCCTAGAAAGTATCCTTATCGGTTGAGTATCGGTATCGGCCGATACAATAACTGTAAATTATCGGTATCGGCTATTTCTAAAAATGAATTTATAGGTAAAGTATCGGTATCGGTGAAAATGTGGCATCTGTCGATCCCTAAATATAGCCAAGCTAAATATATTCCCCCAATTTCAATACGATTAACACATCCTGTAAGTGACTCTGATTCAGACTAAGCGTATACATACATACATACATACATATATATATATATATATATATTACTCTACAGTTTATAATACACTTCAAAATATAAGATTTAGTTTCGTACTACAAAAATTCAGCATCTCATCAAAAACTTATATTTTTGAATTCATTCTAATGGTCATATATATATATATATACATATATATATATATATATATATATATATATATATACAAATTATTCGAAAAACTTTTTAATGTATTTTTTCTTCTATTCTAAATTTATAAATACTTTATTCCAAACGTAAAGAAGGGTTTTATTTTTCTCAACTTCAAAATTTATTAATCTATCTAATTTATCTTAAATTACACGTAACAGGAAAGGTTTTTATCTAAGTTTTCACTGCTCCAAAATATATATATATATACATGTCTGTTTTTTAAACCCACATTTTATTAGCTTCTTTATCAAAATTTTGTTTCCTTATTTCTGTTACAGTAACTGTAAAAATTGTAAGAAAAGAAAAATAACTGCTTAAAAAATGTTAATGTTTCTACCCAGTTCGTTGCCGGAATGGTGGCGTAGCTGGGTAGTAAAATCCATCCTTTTAGAGTAATACTTAAAACCTTAAACTTAATAGGTAGACTGCTCTCAGAGGTTATGTTGAGCGTGATGTATTGGAAATCTTTTGCGAGTTCCTGTAGCAGAACTAGAATTATAAAGACACTTTTTTCGATGGAGAAATTCATTTTGTAACCCTTAACAGCATATATCACTTCTGAGTCGTTTGAAATAGCCTAATACCTCTGAATTACGCTTTAATGAGTTTGTGCGCTGTAATGTATTTAAAATCTTTTGGGTAGCCCTGTAGATAAAATATCCATTAAATTGGGACCAAAAAGGGAGGTGCACAACTAGATGTTGTAACAATCCTAAATATACAGTTTCAACATTCTACGTGTAATTGTGATGGAGATATGAGAGTTTAATGAATTGCGGCCTATAAAGCGCAATGCATTTCGAATCTTTTAGGCGGCCCTGTAGATAAACTATGCAGTCGATTTGTACCAAAAGTTGAGGTGCTGGACTATATGTTACAACAATCCTAAATATTAAGTTTCCACATTCTATGACCTACAGTTTTTGAGATATGCGAGTTACATACGTACGTGCGTACAAACGGCATGGAAAAACTGATCCAAATAGACTCGCGGTCGGTCAAAATGGGTTGTACAGTACATCCATTTATGTGAACGTGCATGCTAGCGTACGATCAGAGGCATCGAAAAAACTCTTAAACGTAAATTTAAAGGTAGACAAAATCGGTTTTTTCGTCGAAATCTCGCCCCCGAAATTTTTTGGGATCGCATTACTTTCTTATACTGCGTACAAGGAAGTAGAAAGGGGGACAAGGATCAAAAATACTGAAAATGGTGCGGAGTTTTGGTCATTGTACTTCAGATGTGATATTATTTATGGACGACCCCCTTTCATCATCGTTGCATGATGGGGGAATAGGGGGGTCGTCGATACTTTTTTCCCCCTTGCTATGCTTTCATTGCTCCCCGAATGGTGGATGTTTGAGTGCCCCTCTGTGCCTCAGTGTTCCGCTTTTGAGCATACCTTCCAGCGCCGCTTTGCAACCATTAAAGTGAGGAAATAAGATGCTATGGTGAAACGTTTTGGATTCATTGTGTTTATCGATCAACTTTTTCTTTCTATGATCTAAGTATTTAGGAATGGCACATTTGTGTTGGGAAGCGTATCACGATCTACGCGTTTGGCATTTTTTATAATTTTTGATATTGTCTGCATGATATAGTTATTGTATGGTAAAAAAAAAAAAAAAAAAAAAACATTCCCTGTTTTCCTGGATGTCTAGCCATACAGCAGGTTTACCTGTAATTATTCATTTTATGATAATTAATCTGGCTTTAAAAATTTCTTTATATATTTTTCCCCTTTGCAAACAATGCTTATTATCTTAAAATGCTATGTCCTTCGAACAACCAGCATTATCATCGCTCGCCTACTCACAAATCACTGAAGCGGCTTTTTCAAAATTATTCTAGATAAGATATAAATGAAAAACAGAAAATTGATAATACATTTGCATTGCAAGTTTATCGACAAATAAATCGGTCTATCCAAAGTACGTAATTTACATTTAGAAGCGTAAAGGTTGTTTGAGCAGATCAGAATGCAAGAATTCTCGCTAGTCATTGCTTCGAAGGAGTAAGTACATTCATTATATTGTAACACTTTCTGTTTATTTATTATGACAAGCCTACCCGAGGGGCATCTGCTTATGGGGTGGTGCCTTGGCAGGAGGACTTTTAAAAGGGTTTTAACGCGTATTCACGCTAAGTCTTGAGGAAATCGACCGAAAATCCAGACCAACACTCACAGCCGAGCGATGATCCCCGAAAGCAGAACCTTTACACTTCAGCCGTCTTCCACGTTTCTGCATAGAATTCCACTAGGTAGCGCACTTTGCATAGTGAATACAGCTCAAATAATAATAATAATAAATGTAATAGAATAATCTGAAATTCTTCTGTAAAAAAATCTGAAATTCTTTTAGATTTTATTTACGCACTCGGCTGGAAGAATTTCAGTTTTTTTTTTTTTTTTTTTTTTTTTTTTTTTTAAATCTATTCAATCAATTCTGCCATATAGAGGAAAATGATAACTGAAAGTGCTCATATAGACTCCTGTTCGCATAATTTTGTCGCTGAAAATTGCATCAGTTGTTGTTTGGCCCCTAGTGGTGATATGTTTTGGATGAGTGCGTATTGGAAAGTCAAAAGTATCCATTACAGTTATGAAATTGGATCCTTGATCGGAATTTAATTCCATGTTAAAATCTCCTACTGAAACAGTCTTACAATCATCCTCCTTCAGCAACGTTTCGAATTAGTCTCTAATTTATCTTCATAAGAAATTCGAGTACTAGCGTATGCAACTGCAAATCTCACTTTATCTTGAATATACGCAATGACCATTTGAACACCATTGATCTGACTCGTGTAGGCATGGGTAAAATGTTTCATTAAGTTTTCCTTTATAAAAACCATAACTCCAAATGGCTTTCTGTTTTGGAAACCACTGTCTATCCGTTCGACCAAATTGAATCCTGGTATTTGAAAATCATCTGAAGGGATAATCCATGTTTCTGTTAGCAATATCAAATATCACTCTGCAGAAAACATGAATCAAACAGAAAAGTGACCACGGCGCGCCGCGTAGACAAAAATCTCGTATTTGAAAGAAATATAAAAAATAATAAAAATAATAATTAATAAATGACGAAAAACTCTCGGGAAACTGATGTTAAAAGATTATATAAATAAAAACTTTGTATAATAACACATATAAAAAGGTTCTTGTCAATTCTGTACCTCAGAACCAGACTTGGGTCATTCCACATCAGATCAAACAGTGCAGTTCACCACACCAACTCGGATTTTTCTCAAATTTTATATAGATGATTTATAGGCTAAGACATCAGCAAATCTCAATTTTGAAGGTTCTACGATAATTAATTACCGAGAAATTAATTATGCAAATTTTTAAGTTTTCTGCAAGATGCGCCAACTTTTTTCTCAATTCCTTAAATAACTCCTTACCTGTAAAAGTTAGTGAAATGAAAATTTGTTTCTAGGAGTAACTTTTTACGCTGATTCCAAAAATGTTATCGAAATTTGCGTATCTTCTATAGTTTATGTATGAGCACTGCATTTGCTAAAAAACATCATGAATTTTTTTCGGCATGTCTGATCACAGACACGTTTTAAATTTTTATATGTTGTTAAGATGGAATAATCCTACATCCCAAAATAATTTCATCTTGGCTTTCTGCTCAGGAGCAGAGAAAAAAAATTGTATGTATGTACCTATATATGAGGATTTTCATATGCAACATTTATACTGAAGATGAGAAAATTCAGAAGCATTAGTCAATTTTCCACGAATTTTCCATTTCATGAAATTTAGCACGAGTGGGATTTTATAGCGTAGGTGCTAGATTAGAGAGTATTTTCCAAAATTCTTAATTTATGGAGGATAAAGGCCCAAAATGTTCTTTCCACATATTCTGCGGGATCTCAAAGAAGAAAAGAGATATTGATAAAATTCTTGCTGTAAAATACATAGCACTCAAGAATGCCTAAAAAACGATTTCAGAACATTTCGAATATAATCCTCCTAGGAGGGTAGACGTAAAAGTTTGCCGTGAATAACTGGTTACATGACATTTATTCTGCAATATATCACCAAATGTGCAATTTGACAATGTGCCTGACACTGCTATGCTAGTTGTTGTAACAATAGAAATTTAATACAGTATACAGTAAAACCTATTTCAAATTGCTGTATCCACAAAACTAGCCAAAGCACAATTTTGTTCGCATTCTGTTGAAGGTAAATAAGTACTGTTACTTACAGGAATTCAATTCTTTCAATAAACTTTGTTCCTTCTATTGACTTGAATGTCATACAAAATTACAAAGCTTTATTGGCTGATGGATGGTTGCCAAAAACAACAGGGTTAAATTAAAAGTAATTCAAAATTTTCACTTTAGAATTCTTTTTAATTTAACATTGTTTTACATGCATTTTTTGCTGTTTGTTTGTTTTACGTTTTCCGATGCAAGCACTTTGATATATTTTCTAGTTTTTGAAAATGCCTGGAGTAGTAGTTAAACTTCAGATATCAATTTAAAAGACCTAGGAAAATTGACTAATGCTTCTGAATTTTCTCATCTTCAGTATAAATGTTGCACATGAAAATCCTCATATATAGGTACATAATCAGGCCTCTCAATTGGTCCTCTTTTTTTAAAATTCCTACCTCTATAAATAATAGAGTAAAATGTTCTGCTTCTTCAACAGTTGTTAAATGTTCTTTTAGATGTTAAGGTTTCGTCTTTCAAACAATTAAAATACGAGGCTATATAAATAAAAGTTTGATGAAAGTAGAAATTTTAAAAAAAGAGGATCAACTGAGAGGCCTGTGTTACATACATAAAAAAAAATTTCTCTGCTCCTGAGCAGAAAGCCAAGATGAAATTATTTTGGGATGTAGGATTATTCCACCTTAACAACATATAAAAATTTAAAACATGTGCCTGTGATCAGACATGCCGAAAAAAATTCATGATGTTTTTTAGCAAATGCAGTGCTCATACATAAACTATAGAAGATACGCAAATTTCGATAACATTTTTGGAATCAGCGTAAAAAGTTACTCCTAGAAACAAATTTTCATTTCACTAACTTTTACAGGTAAGGAGTTATTTAAGGAATTGAGAAAAAAGTTGGCGCATCTTGCAGAAAACTTAAAAATTTGCATAATTAATTTCTCGGTAATTAATTATCGTAGAACCTTCAAAATTGAGATTTGTTGATGTCTTAGCCTATAAATCATCTATATAAAATTTGAGAAAAATCCGAGTTGGTGTGGTGAACTGCACTGTTTGATCTAATGTGGAATGACCCTATAAAGAAGTATTTTTGCATACCAATGTAGGGTCGGAAATCAAAATTCAGTTGGTGTGGTGAACTTTCTCCAGTTTTGTGTTTGATTTGACGTGGAATGACCCACTTGACTAACTTTTCAGGAAGGCACCAAAACTGCAAGAAATGAACTCTAGGTCTGGTTGCAGAGCTAATAATTGAATCAGTCAGCAAAAAAATTATTGACATTATGAATTAAATTTGTATATACTTAACCTATTAATATGTATTTCGTTTAGAATTAACGCTTTAACCTGAAAATTGTAATTTGGACTTACGTTCGTCTGGTTCTGGAGTACAGAATTGGTACTATCGTCTCGGCCCAAAATAATCTTCAGCCTTCTTCATCCGTGAGGCTGAAGGATTAACAAAAACAAAAGCGAACAGCGAGTTGCCAAATGGAAGCAAGAAAAAGCGAGAGACCACGGATAATAAAGAAAGGGAAAAAAGGGAGAGTGGATGAAAAAGATATATATATATATAAATAATATATAGAAAAATAAATAAATAAATAAAATAACAACATACAAAAACAATAGAAAACAGAACCACCAAACAGGGTTTTCCTTACAGAAAAAAAATGGGTGAGAATTTCTCACCATTTCCTCCAAACTGAGTGGGATTTTTATAAAGTGGGTCAGAATTTTTTGCTAATAGATTTGGGTTGGGTAAATATCCAGTGGGTAAGGTATTTATAAATGGGCCTTTATTCCTCTGTAAGGTAAATACCCAAAATCAAGGTATTTTATGATCTTTAGTTATTTTTATTGAGTGTAACTGGACCTCCAAGTCTGAATCAAGCACAGGTACATGCAATAAAAATAACCCAGTTTAAGATCCCAACAGTTGTCCAGGCAAATTAGACCAAAAAACAGCAAATGGGGGAAAAATTTATATATTTTTGAAACTTGGGGAAAACACTAATTGGGTATGTAGTTGTATGAAACAGAAAAGTTCACCCCTCTCGGGGTGCCGCGTCCCCCCCTTTGCCCCCCCCAAAAGGTCACTTTTTTAGATTTTCACTTCTATCTTAAAAACCGTTCGTCTTAGCAAAAAAAATGTCAATTACAAAATGAAAGCTGATAAATTGTCCTACAAGATTGTAACTGGTTATTTTTTTCTATATGCAATAGTTTTCGAGATATGTTTTAGACAAAATCGCAAATTTTTGGAAAACGCTTCTTTTTATCCAGATTTTTAACAAATTTTGTCTTTTAACCCTTCAACCCTCAGTTTTACAGAAATTGTTTTCGTAACAAAGTTGTAGAGTATTCAATTACCTTTAAAGTGAGTTATTGTTTGTAACTTTATATTTAAATGATCAAAAGTTATTGCAATTTGAAATTTTCAATAAATTCAGCAAATTTGAATGAAAACTACATTGCGCGTCAAAGTATGACAAAATCTAGGAAAAAAATTATATATTTTTGAAACTTTGGGAAAACATTGGTTGGGGATGTAGTTGTATGAAACAGAAAAGTTCCCCCTCTCGGGGGGCCACGTCCCCCCTTTAGCCCCCCTAAAACAAGGTCCTTTTTGGGATTTTCACTTTTATCTCAAAAACCGTGCATCTTAGCAAAAAATTGTCAGTTACAAAATAAAAGCTGATAAAATTTCCTACAAGAATGTAATTTGTTATTTTTTTCTATATGCAATAGCTTTCGAGATATGTTTCAGACAACATCGCAAATTTTTGGAAAACGCTTCTTTTTATCCCGATTTTTAACCAATTTTGTCTTATAGCTCTTCAAACCTCAGTGTTATAGGAATTGTTTTCGAAACAAAGTTGTAGAGTATTCAATAACCTTTAAAGTGAGTTATTATTTGTAACTTTATCTTTAAATGATCAAAAGTTATTGCAATTTGAAATTTTCAATAAATTTAGCAAATCCGAAAGAAAACTACATTACGCGTCAAAGTACGACAAAATCTAGGAAAAAAATTATATAGATTTGAAAGTTGAGGAAAACATTGATTGGGGATGTAGTTGTATGAAACAGAAAAGTTCCCACCTCTCGGAGTGCCGCTTCCCCCCTTTAGCTCCTCCTCCCCCAAAAAAGTACCCTTTTTTGGATTTTCCCATTTATCCCAAAAACCGTGCATGTTAGCAAAAAAAATGTCAGACACAAAATGAAATTTCCTACAAGATTGTTATGGCTTATTTTTTCTATATGCAAAAGATTTCAAGATATACGTCTTAGAAAAAATCGCAAATTTTTGGAAAGCTCTTCTTTTTATCACAATTTTCCACTAACTTTGCCTTATAGCTCTTCAACCATCAGTTTGACAGTAATGGGTTTAAAGAAAAGTTTTAGAGTATTCAGTTACCTTTAAATTTATGTTTTATATGTAATTGTACTTTTAAATGATCAAAAGTTACAGCAATTTGAAATTTTCAATACATTTTAGGGAATTCGATTGAAAAATGCATTGTGTGTCAGAATGCAAGAAAAAACCTAGGAAAAAGCTTATAAACGTTTGAAACTTCGGGAAAACACTAGTTATGTATGTAGTTGTATGAAACAGTCTCTAGGGGTGCCACGTCCACCCCCTCTTAGCCCCCTCCCCTCAAAGTTCCCTTTTTAGATTTTCATTTTTATCTCAAAATTGGTGCTTCTTAGCAAAAGCATGCCAGTTACAAAATGAAATCTGATAAAATTTCCTAGAAGATTATAATTTTTATTTTTTTATGTATCGAATTATTTACTATTCGATATATTATTAGTATTTTTTTTCTACATCGAATATTTTTTCTCTATCGAATAGCTTCGAGATATGCTTTAGAAAACCTCGCAAATTTATGAAAAACGCTTTTTTTCATCCCACATTTTGACTAAGTTTCCTTATAGCTGCTGATTCTTAATTCAGAGAATCGAACAGTCGAATTATCAAAATTTGTAATCCCCTTTTTTCAAAGAAATTCTCCTCTCTTCTGTTACATTTTCCTTATCTTTAAATGATTGTCCGAAAGTCTGGGAAAATTCTTCAAAAGATGGTCAAGTGAAATGAGCGGGGATAACAAAGAACAATTTGGAACCCAGAAACTAGGGGTGGAGAGAACTGAACTAATCCCTCTCTCTAGTTTATATGAAACGAAAACTAGCTCCAGAAACAATATTATTACTAATTTCATGAGGCTGAATTCAAACTTGCGGAAAGAAATGCACGTGTGTAAAGGTCAATTTGCGCTGTACAGCAATGTGCAGGAAAACTATGAAGATACATTTTTATAAAAATAAAATTGTTCCATAGGTTTGTTGCACTATTATTGTACAGATGTTGCACACAAGAGAATGTAAGTGTGCTATAATTATGCAATAATTTTTTTATTAATTTTGCTGACATTATTAATTCTGATGATGAATGATCACTGAAATGCAAATGTCAAAGTACCTAATATTGAAGAGATGTATTGCATTACAGAATTCTATTGATGTAAAAAATATCCCTTTCAAAACATTTTTTGGATGTTGGGAGAGGGGGTTAATTTAGACTTTAGTACTAACATTTGTGTGTTAAATATGCGTTTATATACGAATAAAATGTAACTAGTTCAGCAGAAACAATAGGAGGAAGAAATAAAAAAAAACGAAATAAAACCAAATCGTACGCTTATGTAACATAAATTATTATTGAAAAAAAGAGCCGTTTTGCATAAATTTTTTTGGGGGAAAAGGGGACGCACCCCACCCAAGGTAGAGGAACTTTCTTGTTTCTTAATATTGCACCCACTACAAATGTTTTCCCCAGGCTTCAAAACTTCATAAATTATTTTCTAGATTTTGTCGTACTTGGTCGAGCAATGTAGTTTTCATTCAAATTTGTTAAATTTATTGAAAATTTCAAATTTTAATAACTTTTGATAATTTAAAGATAAAGTTACAAAGAATAACTCACTTTAAAGGTAATTGAATACTCTACAACTTTGTTACGAAAACAATTTCTGTAAAACTGATGGTTGGAGGGTTAAAAGACAAAATTTGTTAAAAATCGGGATAAAAAGAAGCATTTTCCAAAAATTTGCGATTTTGTCTAAAACATATCTCGGAAACTATTGCATATAGAAAAAAATAACCAATTACAATCTTGTAGGAAATTTTATCAGCTTTCATTTTGTAACTGACAATTTTTTGCTAAGACATACGGTTTTTGAGATAAAAGTGAAAATCCCAAAAAGGACGTTGTTTTAGGGGGGACTAAAGGGGGGACGTGGATCCCCGAGAGGGGGAATTTTTTCTGTTTCAAACAACTACATACCCAACCAATGTTTTTCCAAAGTTTCAAAACTTTATAATTTTTTTCCTAGATTTTGTGATACTTTGACGCGCAATGTAGTTTTCATTCAAATTTGCTAAATTTATTGAAAATTTCAAATTGCAATAACCTTTGATCATTTAAAGTTACAAATAATAACTCACTTTAAAGGTAATTGACTACTCTACAACTTTGTTACGAAAACAATTTCTGTAAAACTGAGGGTTGAAGGGTTAAAAGACAAAATTCGTGAAAAATCTGGATAAAAAAGAAGCGTTTTCCAAAAATTCGCGATTTTGTCTAAAACATATCTCGAAAACTATTCAATATAGAAAAAAATAACCAATTACAATCTTGTAGGAAATTTTATCAGCTTTCATTTTGTAATTGACATTTTTGCTAAGACGAACGGTTTTTGAGATAGAAGTGAAAATCTAAAAAAGTGACCTTTTGGGGGGGGGGCAAAAGGGGGGACGCGGCACTCCGAGAGGGGTGAACTTTTCTGTTTCATACAACTACATACCCAATTAGTGTTTTCCCCAAGTTTGAAAAATATATAAATTTTTTCCCCCATTTTTCCTAATTTGACTGGACTACAGGATCAGAATGTTCCTACGAATCCCCAGACCTCTTCTTTTTTTCTTTCATGTACTTTAGTTCTTGAGAATCCACTTTTGCAATCAGTGTTCTTTATTATTTTTTTTCTTTGAGAAACCAATTTGTGGGGTGCGCGAATTTGTCGCAGTAATAATTTTTTAATGCGGGAAAAAGAAAAAAAAATGCGAGATTCTCGCGATCTCGCGCTCTAGTGAAAACACTGACCAAAAGAACAATAACAAAAACATAAAAGCACGGTTTTTTTAACATATAGTTGTAGGAAAACACATTTTTAATTTTAATTTTATTTTATTAATTTTATTTTTTTACCGAGATGTCTTGCTATGGGTAATCCTCTCTTACATCTTTTATGTGATAGTTATATACATTATTTTGAAGAGCTCTTCAAGGTATTCAATTTTCGTGCTGAGTTAGATATGTTGACGATGCTTCCGTTCTTGTGGATTCCAATTGTAATGTTCCTAATTTACTTTTGCTCTTTAATTCTGTTGATCCGCGTATCCAGTTTACTCTAGAAAAGGAATGCAACAATTCTTTACCTTTTCTGAATGTTCTTGTTTACAGGAAACCTACCGGTTTCTCTACTTCTATTTTCCTCAAACCCTTTTCTATCTCTTTATTATCCTTACCATGAAAAAGTTTCTGCTCTTTACACTTATGTGTTTTGTACTACCAAAATTTGTTCTGACTCATCACCGCTTAATAATGAGATTAATTACTGAAAATCCTTAGCTGTCTCTTGTGGTGGTTTTAGCCACTCTATTATTAATAAGGCTCTTTATAAATTTAATAAGCCTAAAACTTCTTCTACTACTATTAATTATCATAATGAATTAATTGTTCTATCTTTCTTTTCACCTTTATGCAACAAAATTTCTAAACTTCTCAAAAATTTCGGTTTCAAAGTAATCTTTAAACCTATGAATAAACTTAAATTCTCTTCTCTTCAAGATCCTATCTTACTGAGAACCATTAGAGTGTTTATTATATTCCTTGTGGATCTTGTGATTTGGTCTATGTTAGTCAGACCAGAATATTATATTCCTTGTGGATCTTGTGATTTGGTCTATGTTAGTCAGACCAGAAGAGCTCTCAAATTTAGGCTCAAAGAGTCGGAGACTCTTTGAGACCTTTTGACTAAGGTCAATGGACTCTGAGACCTTTTGACTATGTTTCTAAGCATGAGCTTTCCAAACCTTCTGCTAACTTGCTTGTTGGAATTTTAATCATTGTTTTCAATTTTCTAAAGCTAAGGTCTTGCGCATACCTCATTCTTTGTCCCATGATTTTTTGAAAGGATTTTGCATTACCCACTACTTACATTGTGATTACACTTCACTCAAAAGTATAATTTCTTTTCAGACCATAATGGATCGAGTTGAACTAGTGCTGCCCCCCTCCGAGAAAAGGAAGTCCCTGGTGAAGGATGGAAAGACTTTCCGGTCGTTGTATGACTTTAAGGTGACAGAGGACGACTTGAAGCAGGCGTACTTGGAATTGGGAGAAACAGAAAAAGTTAGACTTGCTTCTCTAGAAGCGCTAAAGAAAAAATTAATGGGTAAAAATATTTAAGAATTACACTTATCCCCTAATGGTGTGTGATAGTTGAGCTAAGAAATTCAAACCCTTACTGATGTCGCTTATTAACTTTGTAACACTCGTCTTGTATGCCCTAATACTAAAAATGAAAGTAAAGAGTTAAATTAAATAAGTTTGTATAAAACGCATGTATTTATAAAATAACGGTCTTCTGCCGGAGATACAAAAATTCTCCTATTTTCATTATAGTCTAAGAGCCAGCGACCGCCAGACCTTCGTCATAGTATAAAAGCTGAAACTTTCTCTGCGCATACCCCTCAATAGAAGTAGGAACAATCGGCCACTATAAAGTTTGGATGATCGTGGCTTTGGCAAGTAACAGGTGGCAACTGTGGCAGGAAAGTGTATAAAATTGCAGAAAATTTTCGTCATTTCATAAAGCTTAATTTTTTTATATATTCATCTTCTCAGTACTAGAAATCACTTTATCCCTGGCCAGACACTTTTCCATCGTGGCAAACCCCCGCCAGACAATCTCAAAGTCATGAAAAACGTAATTCTATTTTCGTCATTTCATAATGCGTGATTTTTTTTATATGTTCTTTGACGCAGTACTAGAAGTTACTTTATCCCTTCCCAGTTACTTTTTCATCGTGGAAATCCCGCCAGACAATCTCAAAGTCATGGAGTCGGATGTATCGGATAATTTCTTTATATAGAATTATTTATGAGTTAAAAAAATAATTTCCATCTTAATACCTTAATCAGAAATCTGATATGGACACCACATGACTTTCTTGTACGTCTGTTAGATTATAAATATTTTCGGTGCATTTCATCAAAACTTATTTTGTTTGAAAGACATAAAATACTGCAGTAATAATAAGGTTTAGCGATTTCTAGCCAAATATTTCCGATATCTCCAAGCTGGATTCAATTTGAAAGATTTGATTTTGACACTTCATTGGTTGATACTTCACTAAAATCCGAAGATTTGAGATAGTTAGCGAGATTCTGGTCACAGTCGAAATGGTGATTCATCACGATGAATCACTATTTCGGCTATGACTAGAGACGTCAGTATCATTATAATGAATTTAAGTGTCCGTAGACCTTAATGTATTTAATGTAAAGAAATTCTCGGTTGATTGCAATCAAAAAAGAGATGCGCAGTTAGATGTTATAATAGTTCTAAATGTGAAATTTCAGCATTCTACGGTAAACAGTTTTAGAGTTCTGCAAATTACGTAGTTATTTTTGGCGTTAAATTTGGCGATATTTCTGCAAAACACGTGAAGGTCAATGACAAATGGTAAGATTTTGGGCAAACAATGAAATATTGGAAATAGAATTACGTTTTCCATGACTTTGAGGCTGACTGGCGGCGGTTAAAAAAATATACGATTACGAGCTTTCATTCAGCTGGTCGCCGAAGGCGAGCGGCTGACCGAAACATGTGAAAGTGGCCCGTCCTTTGCAGAGGCTGGACGTGAAGCGGTCGGACCAGCTGGTTGCCGAAAGCGGACGGCCCGTAGGTTGTAAATTTCGGTCGCGAAGAGGCCCATGTGCCGTAGGTTGTACAAGCGTAGTAAGGCGGCGTAGTAAGGCCAGTAGTAAAGCGGCCTGTATGCTCTATGTTGCACATTTTGGGCGCGAAGCGGCCATCGACGGCGAAAACTGGTCTTAGGAGGCGGCTAGTTTTAAGTTATTTTTTAAAAGGTTTGTATAAAAATATTTATTTTTAATATTCTCCATGAGCCTAGTATCAAAAATAAAGGATAGGAAATACTCATGAGCATATTTAGTGAGCGTAACTAGCAGTGGCAGGTTTGCCGAGTTGGGGGCCCAGGGCAAAAGCTCATTGCCCCCCCCCCCTCTTTCAAAAACTTTTTCAAAATTTACAAATTTTTAACCTAAAGAATAATTTGGGGTAACTGCATTTTATTACGCGAGTTAAATAGTCTCCTCTTTGAAATGGATTAAATAAATAAAAAAAAAAAAACTACTTTTCTAGCTTAACCGGCGACATCACTCATCGAATTTGGCACCGATTAATATCATATATTAATCTTAAAAAATCTGATGTGTCCAACACATGACTTCCTTGCACGTCCATTAGATCAAAAATATTTTCGACGCACTTCTTCTAAATTTATTTGTTTGGAAGAGATAAAATATCAATAATAGTAAGGTTTAGCGATTTCCAGCCAAATAGTTCGATATCGCCAAGCTGAGTTCAATTTGAAAGATTTCCTTCTAACACTTTATTTGGCGATATTTCACCAAAAGCCGACAAACTTGAGATAGTCTGCGAGATTTTGGGGATAGCCAAAGTAGTCGTTGACCACAGACTTTCAATGAATTGAATGCATCCATACACCTCAATGTATTCAAAGTCATTTGGCTCATCCTGTAAATAAATTCTCAGTCGATTGCTGTCAAAAAAGATATTGAAAACAGTTAGATATTACAATAGTTCTAAATACAAAAGTTAAAAAATCTACGGGTTAGTTTTAGAGTTATACAAAATACTAAATAATTTTTAGCGCCAAATTTGGCGATATTTCACCAAAACTCGCCAAGAACTAGGGATGGACGCGAGACGACTTTTTGCGAGACGAGACAGATATTTACAGCTTTTTTGCGAGACGAGACAAGCATTTTTAACATTATGATATAGGGATTTTTGCGAGACGAGACAAAGCTTTTCGGCTGTTTTGCGAGACGCGAGACGCCAATTTTTCGTCTCGCGTCCATCCCTACCAAGAACGATGACAAATGGCGATACTTTGGGCATGGACCAAATGACTGACTATCGCCAAATTTGGCGATATTTCGCCAAAACTCGCCAAGGTCGAGGACAGACGGCGAGATTTTGGGCATGTACCAAACAATGACTTATTATATTGAAGATGTCCATAGACATTAAAGTACTGAAATTCTTTCCGGTGGTCCTGTAAATTGGGTAGATTGGAACCAAAAATCGAGATGCACAACTAGATGTTACAACATTCTTATATATGAAATTTCATAATAGTTTTTGAGATTTGAGAGTTAAATATGCACACACGTACACCAAAAGTCGCCAAGCTTGGCGACTTTTGGCACAGTTGTTGAGGGAGGCACGTGACCGTGGTCGGACCATTACCTAACTTATGTGGTAGGACGGTATTGTGCTTGAAATGGATGAATGCCCCTAAAATTGCCATTGACCGTAATGTATTGGAAATCTTTTGAGTGTTCCTGTAGCAGAACTATAAATTATAAAGACACTTTTTTAATGGAGAAATTCATTTTCTAACTCTTTACAGCATATATCACTTCTGAGTCGTTTGAAATAGCCCAATACCTCTAAAAAACGCTTTGATGAATTTCGGCCTTTAGAGCGTAATGTATTTCGAATCTTTTGGGCGGTCCTGTAGATAAACTATTCAGTCGAATGGAACCGAAAAGGGAGGTGCACAACTAGATGTTACAACAATCCTAAATATAAAGTTTCAACATTGTACGCCTAACAGTTTTTGAGATATGCGAGTTTAATGAATTTCGGCCCATTGAGCGTAATGTATTTCAAATGTTTTGGGCGGTCCTGTAGATAAACTATCCAGTCGAATGGAACCGAAAGAGGAGGTGCACAACTAGATGTTACAGCAATCCTAAATATAAAGTTTCAACATTCTACGACCAATAGTTTTTGAGATATGCGAGTTTAATGAATTTCGCTCCATAGAGCGTAATGTATTTCGAATCTTTTGGGCGGTCCTGTAGATAAACTATCCAGTCGAATGGAACCGAAAGAGGAGGTGCACAACTAGATCATAGAACAATCCTAAATATCAAATCTCAAAATTTTACGACCAATAGTTTTTGAGATATGCGAGTTACATACATACGTACGTACGTACGTACGTACGTACAGATGGCATGGAAAAACTGGCCACAGTAGACTCGCCGCTGGTCAAAATGAGTTGCAGACGCGTTAATATGATCGTGCATGCTAGCCTACGATGAGATGCATCGAAAAAAATTTTTAAATTAAATTTAGAGGTAGTCAAAATCGTTTTTTTTGTCGAAATTTGGCCCCCAAAATTTTTCGGGATCACATTACTTCCTTATACTACGTACAAGGAAGTAAAAATCGTTAGAGCGGATTCCGAGATCCAGAAGCTACAAGTTGAAAATAGGAAAAATTAGTTGTAAATATATGTGCCGCGATGTTTTTCAATTGGTTGGTTGGTTGTTGTTGGGGCTGGCTGCGTCACTCGTAGAACTGTTGTTCTCCATGATAGTAATTTTTCCCTAATACCTACGCACCAACGGAAAACAAATAAACAGTGTCCAGTCATCGATATAAAAACCAGTCTGCCTGAATTTCGCGTAGTCACCGTCCTCACATTTTAAGTTCGCCGGAACGACCTTGAGAATAAAGAAAGAATTTTACTCCTCCAGCCGAGCTAATCTATCGCGAAAAATGGCCGAAAACTGGACAAAGCATAAAATAACTAAAAAACTGCCCAGCGAACACATCTCTATCGGTTACGTGACGGGACGACACCTTCTATAACGGTTCAGCTCCGGCATTGGCAAAGTGGTAATTGGAGCGATGTTGGTTCTGCACCGGCAAACCAACGTGGTGCAATCAAAAGAAAATTGGTTTTGGGCTCGCAACGGTCCGATATCAGCTATAGGATATAGTTTAGGGTTAGCCGGGTTAGCAAACGTTGTCGAGAAGGTACTGTTGCAAAAGGGGAAACCGATATTGCACAAAAATAAGGTTTTTGATCTAAACTATTTAAAACTGGCAAAACAGCAGATGTTAGTGATACTCATTATAATTATTTATTATTTTTAAAAATTTAACTATCATGTTATACTTATCATGTTTGCAATGTTATACTTATCATTAACGGCTACTTAGAAGCTACAATACGCATCCACACGCGCTACAAAAAATTAGCTTTATTTTAAGGTTAATTTATTTATTTTACCCCAACACTCCTGTGGCGGATACAGAAAAATTGGTTGCCGACCATGGCCGAGTGGATAAGACATTCAACGTGGTAGATGGCCAAAGTGTGAAGGTCAAGGCTACTGGTCTATCACGAGGCTGTCGATTTAATGGTCTGGAGTTTAGGGCGATTTTCTCCAAATGTAACGTAAATACGCGTTGGAACCTTCAAAAATTTTTAAGTAAAAAACAAATAGCTAGTAAAAAGCAAATTGGATCAGTTTTAAAACAGGCATATGAAAACAGTATTTTACACCCAATAGCTTACCATTCTCAAGTTCTAAAAAGTATGAAGAAATTGAATGTCTTGCCATTGGTGACAGTCTAGACAAATTTTATCACTATCTTCATGGGAAAAATCTCACTATTCACACTGATCATGCAGCTTTAGTTTGGCTAAAATCTATTAAAAATCTCAGGGGTAGGTTATTTCTATGGTCGTGAAAATCAATCATGTTCGATTATGAGATAAAATATCAAAAAGGTGCAGCAAACATTGAGGCGGATATGCTTTCCAGGAATCCTGTTTCAGAATCCATCCACAAGTTTCTCATTTACTAGAACTGCAAGAAGTAATTAATTCTCAAAATAAAGACAATGTTCAGGGATCTCGCTATACAAAATTAGGTGATGTGATTTATATTAAGAAAAGGGTCTTTTAAAAATAGTAGTACCATTTTCATCAATATTAGATATATTATGTAAAGCTCATGAGGAATTCGGACACCCCGGAGTAAATAAAACAGTACAATTAATCACACCCCAATATTATTGGCTCAAGATTACGGAAGATATAAATAATTATGTAAAACATTGCCACGCTTGTCAAATTAACAAAAAAAAAACAAAAGGGGAGGTGCACAACTAGATCATAGAACAATCCTAAATATCAAATCTCAACATTCTACGACCCATAGTTTTTGAGATATGCGAGTTACATACATACGTACGTACGTACGTACGTACATACGTACGTACGTACAGACGGCATGGAAAAACTTGCCACAGCAGACTCGCCACTGGTCAAAATGAGTTGCAGACGCGTTAATAGGATCGTGCATGCTAGCCTACGATGAGATGCATCGAAAAAAATTTTTTAATTAAATTTAGAGGTAGTCAAAATCGGTTTTTATGTCGAAATTTGGCCCCCAAAATTTTTCGGGATCACATTACTTCCTTATACTACGTACAAGGAAGTAATAAATTCTCAGTCGATTGCTGTCAAAAAAGATATTGAAAACAGTTAGATATTACAATAGTTCTAAATACAAAGTTCAAAAATCTACGGGTTAAAGTTTTAGAGTTATGCAAAATAGGAAATAATTTTTGGCGCCAAATTTGGCGATATTTCGGCGAAACTCGTCAATGTCGACGACATTTGGCGAGATTTTAAGCATAAACCAAACAATGACAGATTATCGCCAAATTTGGCGATATTTCGCCAAAACTCGCCAAGAACGATGCCAAATGGCGATACTTTGGGCATGGACGAAATGACTGACTATCGCCAAATTTGGCGGCATTTCGCCAAAACTCGCCAAGGTCGAGGACAGACGGCGAGATTTTGGGCATGTACCAAACAATGACTGTCTACAGTTGTATTATAATGAAGATGTCCATAGACATTAAGGTACTGAAATTCTTTTCGGTGGTCCTGTAAATAAACTCTCCAGTAGATTGGAACCAAAAATCGAGATGCACAACTAGATGTTACAACATTCTTATATATGAAATTTCATAATAGTTTTTGAGATTTGAGAGTTAAATATGCACACACGTACACCAAAAGTCGCCAAGCTTGGCGACTTTTGGCATAGTTCTTGAGGGAGGCACGTGACCGTGGTCGGACCATTACCTAACTTATGTGGTAGGACGGTATTGTGCTTGAAAAGGATGAATGCCCCTAAAATTGCTATTGACCGTAATGTATTGGAAATCTTTTGAGTGTTCCTGTAGCAGAACTATAAATGATAAAGACACTTTTTTTAATAGAGAAATTCATTTTCTAACTCTTTACAGCATATATCACTTCTGAGTCGTTTGAAATAGCCCAATACCTCTAAAAAACGCTTTGATGAATTTCGGCCCATAGAGCGTAATGTATTTCGAATCTTTTGGGCGGTCCTGTAGATAAACTATTCAGTCGAATGGAACCGAAAGGGGAGGTGCACAACTAGATGTTACAACAATCCTAAATATAAAGTTTCAACATTCAGCGCCTAACAGTTTTTGAGATATGCGAGTTTAATGAATTTCGGCCCATTGAGTGTAATGTATTTCGAATGTTTTGGGCAGTCCTGTAGATAAACTATCCAGTCGAATGGAACCAAAAGGGGAGGTGCACAACTAGATGTTACAACTATCCAAAATATGAAGTTTCGACATTCTACGCCTAATAGCTTTTGAGTTAGGCGAGTTTAATGAATTTCGGCCCATAGAGCGTAATGTATTTCGAATCTTTTGGGCGGTCCTGTACATAAACTATCCATTCGATTGCCACCAAAAGGGGAGGTGCACAACTAGATCATAGAACAATCCTAAATATCAAATCTCAACATTCTACGACCAATAGTTTTTGAGATATGCGAGTTACATACATACGTACGTACGTACAGACGGCATGGAAAAACTGGCCACAGTAGACTCGCCACTGGTCAAAATGAGTTGCAGACGCGTTAATATGATCGTGCATGCTAGCCTACGATGAGATGCATCGAAAAAATTTTTAAAATTCAATTTAGAGGTAGTCAAAATCGGTTTTTATGTCGAAATTTGGCCCCCAAAATTTTTCGGGATCACATTACTTCCTTATACTACGTACAAGGAAGTAAAAAGGCAGAAAAGGTTTGGATTGCTGCAAGAGGTTCCTCTGACAGACCAACCTTTTGATTGCTTAAGCTTAGACACAGTAGGAGGATTTAATTATTATAACTCAACAAAAAATACCTACATTTAATAATTGACCATGCCACGCGTTATGCTTGGGCTTTTCCATGAAAAAGCGTAACTACAGAGACTTACACTAATTGATTAAAGCAGATCTTCCAAATTCAAACTCCAAAAAATTATTGACAGACCGAAATGCAGCTTTCACTTCATGTAAATTTAGAAGATTTTTTAGAAAGTAACAATGTTAAACAATTGCTTACCACAACCCACCACCTGCAGACAAATGGTAAAGTAGAAAGAAGTAATCAATCTATTGTAACTAGACTCAGGTGTAAAGTAAATAATGCATTATGTCAAATCCCTCGGACAACTTTATTAAATGAAGTAATTAATGAAAACAAGAATACTCCACATTCTGTAACGAAGTTTACTCCGGCATACCTATTTTTGGGAATACTACCCTATGAACCACTAGTGAAGAAACAAAAATTTTATCCTCCATTGGATGAAGCTAGAAAACTTGCGAAGGAAATAACAATTAAATACCATAATAAAAATAAAGTTAAATATGATGTGCGATTCATGGAGTCTAAATTTAATGTAGGGGATTTAGTACTGTACGAAGAATTTCAATATCCTAATACGCGAACATTAGCACCACCATATTCAGGCCCTTATACTATTTTAAAACAAATTTCTAAAGTTAACTATGAAATAGATAAACCAAATTTCTATGCAAAACAAAATTTTGAAATTGTACATGCTTTTAAATTACGATATTATAATTCTCGATAAATTCAAATTATATCACGAAGAATGACTATTTTAAAATCTCAGATTCCTATTTATTTGAAATTTTTTTTGAGATGCTTAACATCAATTGACTTCACTTTAGGTGATGAAACATTGCGTTTTGTCTATCACTAATATAAAAGGAGAAAAAAATTCATCTCCGAAATGGGGGAAATCCCCATTTCGACAAATTCTAATTCTTTTATCTTTCCTAATTTCTCTCCTTCTTGAAGCTTCTGTCCTATCACCCACCTCTAAATTTAGTTTTGGAACTCATCCCAAGTAGCTGTAAATTTTGCCACTCATTATTTTTAAACTTAAGTCAACATTGGTGCTGAAAAACAAAAAATGTAGAGAACCCCGGCAATGCCGAAAGACATTTTTTGGGATGGCCACTCCTTAATCTGGCGTCTTGAAAGACATAAAAAACCTTGAAAAACTGCTACCCAGATTCTGGGATCGGCCAATAATTGCAACGAGCTTGAATCATGTGACACGGCCTCAAAAGTTAATAAAAGGGGCTGATGCAGCCCAGGAGCGAGTCTTCCGCGTGACTGCAACTGCCATGGAAATATGTATCGAATCGCCCAATAAAATGATGTAATCTTATTTGAACTCTGAGTCATTCATCGACAGCCGATATGGCCCAAGGATTTTCACGGCTCGCTCCAGCGTTTGCCGGCCAGCGAAGACCGGCCCGTATCCCGCAATAACGGCTCGAAGCCAGAGTTCCGAGCCGCCTCGCCTAGTACCCCACGCCGACGAGGACGCCTCAACAGCCTCGATTCATCTGGTCCACGATTACAAACTTTCCCGTAGCCGCCTAATGCTACATATATATAATAGAGTAGTTTTTCCCCCTGGAAAATAATTATAAGCTTATTTGAGAGATCAATAGGACGGCGATTTATTTTTTCGTTTTTTATCGTTGCCGGTACCATACCATTTATGGAATGTTGTCACTTTAAGGCTGGCATAAAGCTGAGCCGATATCGTTATCGTTGTAGCCGACACCATTCCAAAGCCACTCCGTAATAAAGGACCATCTACGGCGACAGCGGACTCTATTTTAAAGTATTTGGTGTCGCTCGAGCAATGTCGCCTCAGTGTGTGCTGTGTCGGCTTGTGGGTGTCGAACCAAAACTTATCCGATAGGGCTGTGTTTTCTGGGTATTGATCATATTAATTTCATTTTTTCGACATTAGCTTTCTCTTGTCCAGTTTAGTCACGTGCCAAATTTCATAAAGATCCGACGAACGGTCTAGACACCTATAGCGAACAAGCAGACAAGACTTCTTTTCTATATATAGACAGTCGAAACTCCATATATCGAAGTAACAAATTGCCGGAAAAAATTTGATATATAGAAGCGATCTTAGTTTTATCATAATCATTCCTAAAGCATTAAAATTATAGCCGATTTTCGTATACGAAACTCAATTTCTACTTTATATGCGAATCACATTAAATGAAAGTTAATAATTGAAAATGAGTTGACATGAAAGATTTATTTGATTAGTACATACCTTTAAAAAAACAATACTCCAGGCAGAGGCTACAAATGATCACAGTTACGGGTTTTTCTTTTTTTTTAAACTTCGAATATCTTGCTGAACAGCCAGTTTTGCAGAAAGTTTATCAAAGAAATGTTCGCATTTATTCAATCCACTAAAAATTTAATCAGGAACATTTTCCGCGAATTGAAATCCACGACGTATTGTTTCAAACGCTTCTCGCATTTCTTTTTTCGATGCCTGGGATAAGTTTTCAGCTTCTTCCTCAGTCTCTTCGTTTTCTTCTTCAGTTTCATGAAACGATCTCAGTATATCCTCATCTGTAGGATAATCTGCAATAATTAACTTATCATCGACAGTCAAGAATTCGTTAAGATGAATACAGTCTGTAATATGACCTTATGAATGCAAATTTTCCCTGGATTTGCTGGAATAAGTCTTGTTCCTCGATTTCCGGTATTACACCAAATCCAGATTTTGCGAAACAGTTTTTATTGTAGAATCAGAAACGTCATTTTACTACACTTTAGCTAATGCTGCCACGCATATCCTCAGATCAATCACCTGTTTAAAGTTTTTTCCTTTTTCTAATGTCCAGATAAGTCGTCTGAAAATGCGTTTTCGGTAATGAAGTTTTTTTATTACACGCTGGTCCATTGGTTGTAATTTTGAAATGGTGTTCGGAGGAAGAAAAAATAAATTAGCATTTGATAATTTTGAAGACACATTAAGATGAGCCAGGCAATTGTCCAAAATCAAAGCAATTTTTCTATTTTGATCTCTCATTTTTTTATCCTATTTGAAAATCCGCTCTTCAAAAATTTCACTTGTCATCCATGACTTTCTATTGGAACGATATTCAACCTTAAAGACGTTAATTTTTTTAACACTCTAGGGTTCTTACTTTTACTTATTACCAATAATCAAAGTTTTTCCACTCATGTTGGCGCCTACCATTACAGTTATTCTATCTTTACTCTTCTTGCCTCCATTACAAGCATTCAAAGTTAAAGTTTTGTTGGGTAAACACATATGAAAGAGTCCCATTCCATCAGCATTAAAAATATCATCGAGCTGATAATCTTTTAGAATATCTTTTAAGTCATTGCTTTTCCAATCATCACAGACTGCTTCAGATACACTTCTTCTATCTCCAGAAATAACCTTTTCTTTCATACCATGCCTTTTCTTACATTTTTCTAGCCACCCGGAACTTTCTTGAAATTGATCATTTCCAAAATGTTTAGCATACTCCAATGCCTTCTCTTTTATGAGAGGACCAGAGATCGGCAACTTTTGGTCTCGAACGTTCTTTATCCCATTTTAAAACGGCATCGTCCACTGTATCGTAACAACATATTTCCGAACGTTTTCTGTTAGGATCAAGACTTCCATAGGATTTCATAACGGCATTTCGATTTTTTATTACAATCGGCACTGTGATGGCGGGAATTTCAAATTTAACCTGAAATGTCTTTTTTGCGCATTCTGCTATTTGGGGGAATTTAGAAATTTCTGAAACTAACGATAAGCTTTTGTCCACCCCTCAACCCCAGCTGACTTCTAGGGTTCGTATTGACATTCAAAAACCTTCCTTTTCCCATGACCTTTATTTTTCGTAGGGCAAGCGGCTCTATAGTGGAATAAAATTTCCCAATATGGCGTGAAAAAATTTTCGATATATAGTGATTTTTTCGATATAGAAATAGTTTTTCTATGTAAAGAACATTGAGATTTTCTAAGAGTTCGATGTACAGAAAATTTCGATATAGGAAGGTTTAATATATGGAGGCTCGACTGCATGTAAATTATAAAATAACAATAGCTCTAAGAATGATTTCATCGAAGATTTTTTTCCTTTATAAAAAGTATTATTCATTATGAAATCTAACGGTTCTTTAATACGTTTTAAAACGAGATAACTTATAAAGTAGTTGAAAAAAAGAAGTCCCTTTTGTATATAGTTTTTAATGTTTGGTGGTTGCATGGAAGGAAAAGATAATGATATTGATAAAAACATTTACAGCCTGAAATAGTAAATAAATGAGGTTAGAAAAAAAGAAATATGCCTAACTCATCTGTTATCTTTACAGATGACGGAGATGTGCTGTACAATACTTCGGATGACTTCCTATTACGCTACTTGAGATTCAACAAGTTTCGAGTGGAGAAGGCACACAGCATGCTCCGAAGACTGGGAAAACTGAGGACTGACCACCCGGAGATCTTTGATATACCATCTGACTTTGAAACGCTCCTAAGCAAAACTTTCTTCACATACTTACCTTACAGAGATGAAGAAGGAAGCGTCGTTGTGTGGGCCGACTTCAGTAATATATTGTTTTCATTAGTTCAGTGTCGTACCATACACCATCCAACGAATTTTTGTATATCGTGTAAAATGTGTTTTTTAAAGAACAGGGAAGTGCATGAATACGGACAAAACCACAAAATAGCCAAGCCTATACAGTGGGTAGGTAAACTTCAAGTGTCCCCAGAATCTGTAAGCCCCTCTGCCCTTGCAACAATAGCATCGAATGCGATATTGTAAATACGATAATAGTGTGTTAAAAGATCAATTTGGTCATCGTTTTAAGCCCATTTATTAAAACATAGGGATTACTATGATAATAATGTGTATTGAAAGAAGTATCTCCAGAATTCATGAGCAGTCTCTGACATAATCAACAGCAGTATTGGGAAATTGGAGTGGTAATGATAATCGTTGAAGGACAGAAGATGTGCATAAATCCGGTAACACTTAAGGCTCTATTTGCTTCAACATAAAGATTGCGACGATAATAGTATGTTTGAAGATCAGGAAGATCAAACCTGTTCTATCACATTTTTGGGATTGCAACAATATTACAATCGTGTGTGAAAGGGTGCGGGGTGACTGCGGAGTCCGGCCAACGTTCCGAGATCAGAACAATAACTGTGACCGTTGAAGGACAGGGGTCTTTATAAACTAATCAAACAGCATATCAGCTTGCCCCCCTAGAAAAATATCAGCTTGTCCCCTCAGAATAAAAATCCCTTCCAGCGCCTCTGCATAAACATTTTAATTAGCTGATAAAAAATTAAGTTTATAGGAGGAAATGAAATCTAATTATTGAAAAATTACACAAAACTTGAATAATTTTGTAATAATTGACTAATGCTGCCTTTATATTTCCTAGGGAAGTGGAATATTGAAGAAGTATCTCCAATCGGAATTCTTAAAATAGAGAACGCTTGTGGCGACTTGTATTCAATGAACCCTGCCCTCCAGATCAACTCTGCTGTCTCAGTCTTTGACCTCAGGGGCTGGACATCAGCTCATTTGACGGCGTTTTTACGTCCAAGTACATTACGCTTAGTGCTGAATGTTATGCAGGTACTTATATGATTCGATTTACGATAATTAACTCGAAATATTAGTGTAACATTTTGTACTATATATTGCCACCCTAATAAATACCCAACCTAAACGATATCTTTTATCCTGATTAATGTGCAAGCGAAAGAAATATGTCGTTTTATTGCGACAAGGTAGTATACAGAGATACTGTTAAAAGAAAGAGTAAAGAAATAGAATTTAAGCAACAATTTTAATTTTAATAGACGTTTTAAAAGCCCAACTTGCGTTTGAATTTTCTCAATTCAACAATGGGAGAGCAAATAATTATTCATTCATTCTAAAACAAAACTATTTAATCCAATAACTGACAGGTGAAAGGATCCAAAAATGCTGGTGACAGGTGAAAACTGACAGGTGAAAGGATCCAAAAGGATCCAAAAACTGACAGGATCCAAAAATTTATTTTCTCACAGGAGACAGGAATTATCATGTTCCTTACATCAACTTCAAATTAATGCATAAATTCGACCGAAGCACAAGCGGTCAACTCATAAGCTGTACTGAGAAAAAAAGTTATCATTAATCGTACGCCAAAGCGGCACTCTCGCCAACAGAGCCAAGGGCGATATCTAGCCAAGCCGCTGGCGTGTACATGTGCTATTTAGCGAAGGATGGAACATCCTCCCCCGCCATGAGCGGCCATATTTGCTCTATACCTACTACATTTCACACACCTCGAAATACATTTTCGAATAACATCTCTAGCATTAATGATCCAATACATTTGTCTGATTGCAGAAAGTAACAATTTTGTTTCGCCGTGTAAGTGATTTTCATGATAATATCTTACAATTAAGCTTGTAACGTAATGATTTTTCGGTACGATAATCGGATGTTTTTGATTTTCAAAAATGTTAGAGTTCTTTAGCCGTCCTCCTACCTTCAATATTCCACTATCGTCCAAAAATGGATTCAATGATATGATTTTGCTGTTTCTACTTATGGGCTTTCTTGAGACCAAGCACTTGATTTCTTCAGAGAAGTGTTGGCGCTGAACGGCTTTTAATATTATATTAGTTGCATTATTTAATTCATTCGTTGTTAAAAACTTAGCGTAAACAGTAGAAGGTTTCCTAAGAAATCGCAGACACCAAGCGGTTACCCGTCGTAGTTTGTTCCATGAAGAAAACTTCGCAAAATCTTCGATGTTTGATTCCTGCACACATTCACCACAGCATCATTCTGAACCCTTTTATCCAGAACCAAAACAGAACTGTCAAGCTTAACTTCTGGTGTGAAATTACACCAACCATTGGAAGTCTGACATACCCAAGGCGGACCTCTCCAATATAGCTCATCAACTCTTAAAGATTGCAGACTCGTTGCTCTCGTCAATTTATCTGCTGGATTATCTGCACTTTTATAAAAATTCCAGTTTTATGGAAGAGTCTTTTACTGAATTTCAGTGACACGATTAGAGACAAATGGCTTCCATATTTTTGCGGTATTCTTGATCCAGTGAAGGCAAATCTGCGAATTCGACCATAAAAACACTTCGTTAGATTTCAGTCCAAAAACATTTAGCATTTAAAGTATTTGCGTAACTAGGTTTATTCAAATATTTTCGATTACGAATTTCTGCTTGACCCCTAAACCCAGTTAATGAATTTCCTCTGTTACCAGCATTGGTTATCGACAAAGTTCTTTCTCTGCATTCTATTTCACATTTGATAAAATAAAGCAATGCAGTTACATTGGAATCCTCCTCTGAATTCATCTTCTTATAGTATTCAAGAACTAAATCATGTGGTTTGTGGTAACAATTTCAGCAAAATAGGATTCAATAAATGACTGTAAGAGCCTGAAGTTACTCCTAAATTACTTAAACTACGAACGTTAACTTCAACTAAATCATATAAGTTCTTCAAAGCATACAAGTTTGAAGAGCTTTTAACTGGATGAATGCTTAAAAGCTTGTTCATATGGGCATTAATAATTATGTCAATTTTACCAAATCTTTCCTCTAAAAGCTTCACACATGTGTCGTAATTTTCCTCTGTCAGTGGAAAACCCTCAACAATTTTGTATGCCGGTCCCGTTAAAAGCGACTTCAAATACGCAAATTTCTCAATTTTTGATAATGATATATTTTTATGAATAGACGTATCAAAGCAGTTATAAAACTCAAGCCACGTTACCAGAAATTTCGGAATGTTCAGCTTCGGCAGTTTCATTGATGAACAAGAATTTACCTCTACATTGCCGGCAAAGCATTTAACATTACCTTCACTCGTAGCTGAACCAGTTTTCAAATCAATCTGACCATCTGCATAACACCTGCGTCGTAGCTTTAACTTTATCTTGCACTTAGCAGATAATATTTTCTCAGTATAACTATGAGTGGGCAAAATGTCCTTCTCAAATTCCTCTGCTTCAGTTAACTGAGCTTCAATTTCAGAATTTAACTGCTTCAAAACACCCTCTCTCACAAGAATTCCTTCATTTATTTCCAATAATTCATCAATTTTAGTATTTTCAATTTCCTCAGATAGTAGACCTAATTTATTTATTAATTTCGTAAGAGCAGTTCGCTCCATAGAACTAGGGATGGACGAAAAATGGGCGTCTCGCAAAACAGCCAAAAAGCTTTGTCTCGTTTCGCAACATCCCTATATCGTAATGTTAAAAATGTTTGTCTCGTCTCGCAAAAAAAGTTGTAAATCTCTGTCTCGTCTCGCAAAAAGTCGTCTCGCATCCATCCCTACACAGAACGTTTAGCTTTCAGCTTTTCAACTGTTTCCATATTATACAGAAAGTCAATTCAAATTCAAATGAAGTTATGAAAGTTCAGCTCACATTTGTCATGTAGGCAAATGGAATTTCAAGGTCTCAAGTACACATTATTTCCCGGATTTCGGCACCATGTAAACGCCCAACTTGCGTTTGAATTTTCTTAATTTAACAATGGGAGAGCAAATAATTATTCATTCATTCTAAAACAAAACTATTTAATCCAATAACTGACAGGTACAAAAAATTATCTTCTCACAGGAGCCAGGAATTATCATGCACCTTACATCAACTTCAAATTAATGCATAAATTCGACCGAAGCACAAGCGGTCAACTCATAAGCTGTTCTGAAAGAAAAAGTGATCATTAATCGCACGCTAAAGCGCCTCGCCAACAGAGCCTAGGGCGATATCTAGTCAAGCCGCTGGCGTGTACATGTGTTATTCAGCGAAGGACGGAACAGACGTGAAAGAAAAAATGAAAAAATAAATAAATGTGCAGTTAGTGAAGGCAAACCTGCACAAGAGGTATCTTCTTAGGGGAACTTCCTCTGCAGAAAACTGTCAAAATCTTCAGATCGTCAGATCAAAAGTCGCGTAGTATATACCAGAACCCTCGATCATCACGGGTTTTATCCACTTGGTCATGGTGGGTGCGTATAAGTGGGTAAAATAATCCTAACTAATCTCTCTATTCTAAAAAAACGTAAAGGCCGCTGTCAGAGCTTGTTTGGCTATCTTCTCCAAAACCGTGGGTATTTGAGTTTCGATTAAAGTGCCCACAGATTCGAAAAATTCCGAGGAACCTGCTAAGCTGACTTGAATTTCTAAAATCGAATTATTTTAGAAGATATTAATAAAACATAATGGTTGCCCGATTTGGCATAAAATCATTCATTCCTTTGCAACAAAGCAATTCCAAGTATTTAGAATAGCGTGAAATTGACAAACATTAAATAAAATTACGCCCATTTTACGCCAAATTAAAAAATATATGAAACAAGTAACTCAAAAGGTGTTACACAAAGTCGACAATTTTCAAATAGTAAGTTCGCTTACACAACAGGAGTTTAGAATTAGCGATTATTCGTTTTTCCAAAACAGAATATCTAATATCTTGAAAATGAAAAATAATTAAAATGCAGATTATTTTAAAGCCGGTTCGGTCCATCTGGATTATTTGCTACCAGTAGAAATATTTGGCGGCGTTAACTATGCCATTATAGCAGTTATAGTACACTTTTGATATTTGCTAGCGCGACGAGATGGTATAATTCGTGGTGCTAAGTACGCCAATCTGCAAACGATTATGTAAATGAAAATATGGATAACGGTTTTCCGGTAACCATAAATGAACAGTAATTATAGGTTGTGAGCATGTGTAAATCGCCAATAATGATAAGTCGCCATTGGTGGCAAGCTATCCTATCTGTTCCGTAGTTTTTATTAACTTTACATGTACGCAAGTCGCCAAATAATGAAAAATCGCCATCGGTTGCAAATTCGCAAGGTGTCCAATAGGTTTTACATTATTAAAAATACAGCTGAAACAGATGTTCTGATTTTATTAAGCTTTAGTTCCTAATTAATATAACTTTTGAATGGCAACATTAAATATCATTGTGTTTCTGAGGAGTGCAAATAATTTTTCCAGCGATTATAAGCGGAGTTCGCACTCCAGGTGGAGTATAGCTCAGGATCCGTACAACACGGATTCCCATAACAAAATATCTTCTGTATTATGAGGGGGAGGAGGTCTACTGTAGTGTGAAGTTTAAATTTTTATGTACCAATGAACATGCAAGAACCAAGCAATGTGTAGCTCAGTAACATTCTATCTGATGCAATCTTCGGGTTTTGTCTGTTGAAATTGTGTCTTTTTTACGAATAAGCCTTATTAGGGGCCGAATGCCTCATACGAAAAGCGAGCGTAGCGAGTCTGGGGGCCTTGGCCCCTAGTTTTATAATATCGAAAGTGAGTTTGTTTGTTTGTTTGTTACGCTTTCACGCCTAAACCGCTGAATCGATTATGATGAATTTTTGTAATGAGATAGATAGAACCCTGGAGACGGCTATAGTCTACTTAAAATTTTAGATTTTAAATTAGTTTTTAAATTATTAATCAAAAACTATTTTTACGTTGCCATGCTTGGCCCGTATCAAATGATTCATGTTTTGAGCAATCAGGAGTGCTATTACTTCAATGAAGAATCGCGCATTTGAAAAACATTAAATACCACGGAAATTATGCCAGTTTTAAACCAAATCTATCTGTCTATAAAAATGAATGTCCACCAGAGAAATCGGCAGAACGCAGAAATTTAAAAATTTGAGCAAATAAGCCCATGTCTTTGGTAATGCGCACCTGAAGTTCGGAATTTTGAAATTTTAATTACTTTTTAAATTATTAATTAAAAACCGTGTTTAGGTGGTCATGTTTGACAAGTTTCACCGGCACAAAACGATTTATGCTTTTGAAATAAAGCAGAAATTCTATTTGCAGAATCACGTGCATTTGAAAAACTTGAACAGGCATGGAAATTGCGTTAGTTTTACGCCGAATTCAAAAAGCATAAGAAATAAAAGTCCAAAAGTGTTTCTTCAAGCTCTTAAATTTCCAAATCCTACCAGTAATATAAATGTATACGTTTGTGTGTTTGCATGTTTGTGACTGAATCTCACAAAAATGGCTGAACGGATTTGGATAAAATTGGGAAATAATATTTAAATACAGTCACTTTAGTCTTGCGAACATATTTGTTATTCACACATGCTTCATTGCTCTCTGGGCCTAATTTTAAAAAAGACGCGGACGAATTCGCAGGTAACAGCTAGTACATAATAAAGGTAGTTATAAGTAAGCATCTCCCAGAAATAGCATCCTTCAATAAGTGCTGAAAGAATCACGACAAAATGAATGCCCGTATGCATTGGTTAATTAGAATGTCACTCCTTGTTACTGGGGTACTACCGTCACCTCCGATATAGAAGGCCTCTACACCGATTCAAAATGGCTGACTCCGAAGTTCAGGGCTCTGCGTTCATTTGAATGAGTTTTGACCGAAATAGTGCCCAATTTTTTCTTTTTGAACAGTAAATAAAATATCTATTCACATGAGACTGCCTTTATAAAACTGGAAAATTCTTCACAAGAACTTACCTCTTTAATTAGAAAAAAACTACTATATCAAATTCAAAATCTTTTCAAGTGGATTTTTTGAACTCAATAGTAACTTTCTTATGTAGCAAGGGAAAATTTCAGATTTACATTAAATTGAATTATTAACAGAGAAAACCTCTAATGCATATTAAGTTTGTGGTTTACATTACTAAACGTATTTCTATTTCATAAAATATACTCAGTCCATAAAAATCTTTATTTGACTATCAAAATTTCAGCTTTTTTGCAAGAGGAAAAGATATTTTCATATTGAATAGACTTTTTTAAATTGCATCAAGAGTAAATTTTCTGAAATATTACCGAAAATGTCATGAACTTAAGCAACATTTATTTAAAATTAATTTGAAATTGTATAAACTTTCATACTAGCTTTAACCTGCCACATATAAATTTTGCTTTGTATAGTTGCTGCTCACCAGTAATAAAATTAATCTTCATGCGAATATACAATAAAAATGTTTGTTGAATGCAATAAAAATCGTAAGAAATTTGCAAACAACACACAATGTCTAACTCTTCATTGAAACAAGCAAAATTTGAGCTCGGTGTTGTATTTGGGAGTTAAAAAAATACAACTGTCATTTCAAGATATGTTTTCAAACTATCAAAAATACATGTAAAATTATTACAATGCATACAGAAGCTTTAAGTGATATCGTCCCATAATCTATCTAAGATTGATCCAGAACAAATACATTTATTCTTCCGAATGTTTCAAAATTAAGGGCGAGATTCAAGTGAAACACAATTCGAACGTTTTCCGCGTCGAACAGGGGAAACCTCGAAATACATCAATGTTTCTTATTCAACTGAAACAAAACAATCGTGTTTTGTTCACGTGACAGCGCGATAGGTTTGGTCATTGGAAGTATTCTGGGGACTGAACTGGGAGCTGTGGACCGAAAAAAGTTCGATTCGAACTCGATCGCGCTCGTTTCACTTGAATCTGGCCCTTAATCTCTTTAAACTCACCTATGAATTATTCTTCTTTCAAAGTTATTTCGGCTTAAATGTAGCCCACTTTAGAAAGATTCCTAATAGATGCTGAATTGGCGAGTTTTCGCGGCGCACTTATTTATGTTTACCCTAAGAATCTTTAGCAGACGATCGCAAGACCGTATGTAGTAAATTCCGTTTTCGAATTTGTCAAAACAAAGTTTGCGCGATTCGTGGCTTGTAATACAATTTTAAACAACCTTTATTTTATTACTTCCTTGTACGTAGTATAAGGAAGTAATGTGATCCCGAAAAATTTTGGGGGCCAAATTTCGACAAAAAATCCGATTTTGACTACCTCTAAATTTAATTTTAAGAATTTTTTCGATGTATCTCATCGTAGGCTAGCATGCACGATCATATTAACGCGCCTGCAACTCATTTTGACCAGCGGCGAGTTTATTGTGGTCAGTTTTTCCATGCCGTCTGTACGTACGTACGTACGTATGTATGTAACTCGCATGTCTCAAAAACTATGGGTCGTAGAATGTTGAGATTTGATGTTTAGGATTGTTCTATGATCTAGCTGTGCACCTCCCTTTTGGTCGCAATCGAATGAATAGTTTATGTACAGGACCGCACAAAAGATTCGAAATACATTACGCTCTATGGGCCGAAATTCATTAAACTCGCATATCTCAAAAACTATTAGGCGTAGAATGTCGAAACTTCATATTTTGGATAGCTGTAACATCTAGTTGTGCACCTCCCCTTTTGGTTCCATTCGATTGGATAGTTTATCTACAGCACCGCCCAAAACATTCGAAATACATTACGCTCAATGGGCCGAAATTCATTAAACTCGCATATCCCAAAAACTATGAGGCGTAGAATGTTGAAACTTTATATTTAGGATTGTTGTAACATCTAGTTGTGCATCTCCCCTTTCGGTTCCATTCGACTGGATAGTTTATCTACAGAATCGCCTAAAAGATTCGAAATACATTACGCTCTATGAGCCGAAATTCATCAAAGCTTTTTTTTAGAGGTATTAGGCTATTTCAAACGACTCAGAAGTGATATATGCTGTAAAGAGTTAGAAAATGAAATTCTCCATTAAAAAAAGTGTCTTTATCATTTACAGTTCTGCTACAGGAACACCCAAAAGATTTCCAATACATTACGGACAATGGCAATTTTAGGAGATTCATCCATTTCAAGCACAATACCGTCCTATCACATAAGTTAGGTAATGGTCCGACCACGGTCACGTGCCTCCCTCAAGAACTATGCCAAAAGTCGCCAAGCTTGGCGACTTTTTTGTGTACAGGTGTGCATATTTAACTCTCAAATCTCAAAAACTATTATGAAATTTCATATATAAGATTGTTGTAACATCTAGTTGTGCATCTCGATTTTTGGTTAAAATCTACTAGAGAGTTTATTTACAGGACCACCGAAAAGAATTTCAGTACTTTAATGTCTTTGGACATCTTCAATATAATACAATTGTAGACAGTCATTTTTTGGTACATGCCCAAAATCTCGCCGTCTGTCCTCGACCTTGGCGAGTTTTGCCGAAATGTCGCCAAATTTGGCGATAGTCAGTCATTTGGTCCATGCCCAAAGTATCGCCATTTGTCATCGTTCTTGGCGAGTTTTGGCGAAATATCGCCAAATTTGGTGATAATCTGACATTGTTGGTCCATGCTTAATATCTCGCCAAATGTCGTCGACATTGACGAGTTTCGCCGAAATATCGCCAAATTTGGCGCCAAAAATTATTTCGTATTTTGTATAACTCTAAAACTTTAACCCGTAGAATTTTGAACTTTTGTATTTAGAACTATATTATAATATCTAACGGTTTTCAATATCTTTTTTGACAGCAATCGACTGGGAAATTATTTACAGGGTGAGCCAAATGACTTTAAATACATTAAGGTGTATGGATGCATTCAATTCATTGAAAGTCTGTGGTCAATGACTACTTTGGCTATCCCCAAAATCTCGCAAACTATTTCAAGTTTGTCGGCTTTTGGTGAAATATCGCCAAATAAAGTATCAGAAAGAAATCTTTCAAATTGAACTCAGCTTGGCGATATCGAAATGTTTGGCTAGAAATCGCTATATCTTACTATTATTGATATTTTATATCTTTCAAACAAATAAGTTTAGAGGAAGTGCGTAAAAAACATTTTTGATTTAATAGACGTGCAAGGAAGTCATGAGTTGGACACATCAGAGTTTTTTTACCCATAACGAACTACAAAATAATAATTGCCTGACGTCATTTGAAACCCTTCTTTGACACATTTCAAAATACGGCATTGTTGAATGCTTTAATTTCAAACCTTATCAAATACAGGAATTCAAGGTCATCCATAACGTGAAATCATCCGCAACTACAAGAATAGTATTTCACCACACAACTGCCTTCGCAAATCGCATCCTTCAACGGCTTTGACTTTTCTCGCCATTAGCGATGAGGGTTGCAAGAAAGAATGCGTTTTCGCCTTCATTTGGCATGCGTACTTCTTCATTCCACCAAAGTTATCAGTTAACATTATAGTTAGAAAACAAAAGTTTAAATAATGTTTCCAACGAAGTTAACTAACTTCTCAAAAGCAAAATACACAAATGTCCTGTGTTCTAATATTTAACTTCTATTTACATTTTTCTAAATTTATTTATTAAACGTTACTAGCAAAACTATAACGAATATTTTAAGTTAATATACGCAAAACACATACATCAAGTGTTTCCAGCATATTCTACAAAAGCACTTTTGTTTTCAGATGTCATTAACCTTTTCGCGCCGACTGTCACGTATACGTGCCAGTAAGAAACGCACTCAGTTCCCGACCGACACGCTGGCGTGCCAGAGCGTTTCGTCGTTCACCCCCGGCCGTCACACAGTTGTGCCAGTGTCCTGGAACGTTTTAAAAACTATAACTTTTGGCACAAGATGGCATTGTATGTCCATGCGGTTACAGATACATGTAGATTTGACATTCTACTCAGAATGGGAGTAGCATGACTCACATACACGTGGTTTTTGATAATATAAACGTAAGTTGAACTCTCTTAATAATCAAGAGTGAAAAACCAGTGCTGAGGAGTGATATATCACCCTACCTTCGTGACAAAAATCAGCCAACCTCCATAGAGTGAGAAATCACTATTCTGAAGAGTGACATTTCTGACTCTGGACTAGGAGTGAGAATTCAAAAACCCACTCCGGGAAAGAGTGCCTCACTCTAAGGAAAGGGTGACAGCACGCCATCCCTTAAAGAGTGGAGCGCTCTGATCAAGAGTGAGCTATGACCCTTTTTAAGAGTGACCGTCACTTTTTATAGGGTGATTATTCGAGACCGTATCCAGGGGTCCGGACCCTCCCCCCTCCCAAAAAAATTGATTTTTGTTAATAAAATAATAATAATGACGTCTTTTTGTGAAAAATTCTGCCTTTTCCACGGTTTGGACCCTGCCTGAAATTTTTGTCTGGGTACGGCCCTGGATTTATTCCTTGCATATGCCTTGCTTCTGGCTATCACTATTTTAGGGAAATTAAAATAATTCCTTATAAATATATATATATATATATATATATATGACTGTATCTGGTAACAGCATTGATTATTATTATTTTTTAAATATTTGGCAAATATTAAAAGATATTTTCTATATAGCATCAATATTTATCCAATCTTTTGAATTCATTGAAAATAAAATCCAATATTATAAATTTAATATTTTGCCCATTTGAAGTCAAATTTTAATACTATTGAATCTTAAAGTATTTGAAATTTATCAATAATATTGAGTGTATATTAGAAATATTTCCAATATTATTAAGTACTAATTACTTTTAATTATTAAAATTTACATATATGTGAATACTTTGAGAGTAAAGACCACTTCCAGTATTGGTAAAAACTAGAGTTTAGCCCTGATATATGCTCAAAATGTTATTATCATTTGTAAAATTTTAATTAACATATGAAGTGTGTATTGAAATATTAATTATATATTGAGAATATTTCTGAAGTAGTTTCACTACCAATGAACTTTTAAATATTAACTCAATATTGTGAAAACATTGATATCAAAAACCAATAATGGTACAAAGTAGTAAGTGAACACATTGAGAATAAACACAATTTCCAATATTGGTAAATAAAATTCCAATATTGGTAAAAATTAGCATTTAGGTCTGATAAATTCTCAAAATAACTTTATACTTTCAGTATGACTATACTAATACCTTTTCCCACTGAATTTAACATACAAAAAATATATTCTTAATACAGGGTTGTATTGGAAATATTTTTGAAGTAGTCCTCAATTGATAAATTTTTTAATGTTAACTCAATATTGTTAAAAAAAATTGAAAACAAAGATCAACTGTAACTTCGTCAAATGTATCAAATGTAACTTCGTACAAAGTAGCAAAGTTAATATTTGCCTCAGATATATTTAAAATGCATTTATAGTATTTGATATACATTGGAAATATATTCAATATGGATAAGTAATTACTTTAACATAACTTTATACCATTTTTAATTTTTTTGGTTAATATTTACTCAATATTACACTGGGAATAAAGCTAGGATTGGTAAAAAGTAGAAAGTTGATATTTAAACATTATATTGTAAAAATTATAAAACTTTGCTGCTATTGAATCTAAATTAAATATATTTAAAATGTATCTGCAATATCGAGCGCCTTGAAAATATTCTTCATATCGTACAAGTAAATATTTTTGCCGCATTTATCCCCCCCCCCAAGTTTGCCCATAGGCAATCTTTAATACATCATAGCTGGATATTGGGTATATCTATTAGAAGTCCAACATAAAATAGATTTCTCTATTAGAAATTTGAGGTGTGATCTCTCTAATGAGTAAATAACATCTATAATATACAGGTCTATAAGAGATCTGTATATATGTAGCATAGTTATAATAATTAAACTTCCAGAAGATCTCAAATATCCCAAAAGTGGCTATCTATTTCATATTCAAAATATCCAATGATCAGAAATTGATACTTATTTCATATCCAGAACTTATTAGATATCTATTTCTGGGCTATCTTGGATTATTGTCATGTTCAGAATGATCAATAACAGCTGGAAAATAAATTTTACGTAGCTCAATGGAACAAGTAATATCTGACCCCATGCATTTTTAAATTCTTGCTTTCATTCCAGTGAGTGAAATGTGGACTGTTGACACAGAACATACAGTATTTAAAATAACAGCCTATTCTGAAATTAAACAGATTAAGAAGGAGTACAGAGTTTCATTTTAATAATCAGATGATGGCATCACTAAAAGGTACCCCCAAGAGTTCCACATGGTTACTAAAACAAACCTCCATAACCTCTAGATCTATTTAGTTACAGAATTCGTTGACAGTTTATGTTTTGTTTGGTTAGTCAAAACTTAACAGGAATATAAGTGAAAGTTTCAAAATGCTTGGAGGTGATCTGTATAGCCATTGAGCTATGTAAAATCCATCAGCAGGAGATTTATAAGAATTTTCTTTGTCTGCAGTACTATAACTTCATTTGAGGTAATCTGTGATCAAACAAGAATAGAAATAAGCATTTCGGACATCCACATGACTCAACAGTGTGCAGAAATATTTGATATGTTCAATGTTACCTTTTCTCCTGCTGAAATAAAAAATCCCTGAAAGCTTATTTTTTACCTATGGTACATTTCAGAACAACTTTCACTTACAACAGTATTAACAAAACAATAAAAAAAGTTCATGATAAGATATTTATATAAAATCAAAAGAATACTAATAATTTTGATTTTTAAATAGATTTTATTTTAAGTATAATTTATTCAAACTTTCTTTTCAACTTTATTACAATTAACAAGTCTTTTTTTAATTTTAAATAAAGAAGAAATGAACATGATTGAATTGTTATCGAAAAGAAATTATTTGAAATTAAATTTCAGTCATTTATACGAACAAATACAAGAATTATGAAACACAAAAATAAATTAAAAGAGTAATAGCTATCCTTTAATTGAAAACCAAAATAAATAAATAAATAAACTAATTGTTGGGTAAATCAAAAATATAAATATATCTGCTGATAACCTCTGTTAATGTACATATCATGTTTGGAAATTTAAGAGAATGCCTATTTTTCTATTCCCCCCCCTCCCCCCCCCAGAAAAAGGAATAAAATATTTCTAAAATGGAAACTACTTTATATTGATTGATTTCTTTTTTTTTTTTGTGAAAAGGGGTAAAGAAATATTTTTGTGCAGGCCAATACATAAATAATATAAATCAAAACCAATTATTTCATAATTCCCCAACAATGCCCATTTGGTTGAATCCCCCCCAACATTTTTGTCTTGTCCAAAAACCATTATTTAAGGTTTAGAGGCATGAGCAAGAATACAGGTTAGAATACCTTAAAAAGTTCACCACCCAAGTCACCCCCCCAAGAAGACACCCCTCTTGTAGACTTGCCATAACGCAAAGAAATAATTGAAGTTTAGAGCATGAGGGTGAACCATATTAACCTCCATAGATACTGTCTGGGTGAGGAGGGGGGGGGGGAGGGTGGTGATTCACAGAAACTAAGAAAAAAAAATTTTCACCTCTTAAAAAACCAAATTCCTGTTCTGAACATAATTTATACATACTTCAAAATAAAAGCCATTTCTTATTTTTTTAATATATATACACATTCATTTCTTTATTTATTTTTAAGTGTGATTTTATTTCTTTCAATTTCACTTTTACAGCAAAATAGCTACAAATTACTTAATCTTTTAAAAACCTCAAATTGAAAAAAAAGTTCTTTTAATATAGATTTTATGCAAGAATTATTATACTATTGAAAACAGATTTAGAACAATAAATGAAAGTAAAGCCAGAAAAACTCATTAGTATGTTAGAACAAAGTTCAATTAATACGAGGGCCAAAAAAAAAGAAAGAAAAAACAGTTAATAAAAATATATAAGCAAAGTCTTAAATAAAAACATGAGTAATGGAACTTCCAAGTCCAGAGTAGTCTTCAGCCTAGCAAATTTTAGTTTACAATGTGTTCTAAATTTTAAAAAATTCAAACGATTACATAAATGCAGAAGTAAAAAATAGCCTGTGAATTGAAAAAAAGTGGAAGATATCTCTTATTGAGACCCATGCAGGTTTGAATGAATTATAAAAGCAATGGCAGTGAACACACAACACAATTATTACAAATTTGGTTTAATTGTTGCACATTAATTGTTGCATTAATATAAAATACAATCAATGGATTCAATATCAGTACTTCAATACTATTTCACATTCAGGGATTCTTCTAACAGCATCTGGAAGATAAAAATTATGACTTCAACAAGTAATTACAGAATTAATAAAAGTTAAAACATAACTGCTATTCTATCCTAATAATAAAAGGGTACCCTCCCCCTCGCCATAATTTGAATAAGACTGAAGAAAGGCTCAAAATCAGAAAGAGTTGGCAGCTAGAATATACTAGAGCATAAACTAGGTCTATGTTAAATACATACAAAATAAAATTAGTTAAAATTAGTTTTGTGTGTACATGGCTTCGTGTCAAATTTAAATCTCCAACTAAAGCACAACCTAACACTTTCAACTAGGTTATGAATTTACAGAGGAATAAGTCAGCAGATCTTTTCATTTGATTCAGAAAACATTTTGTTTATAGTTTCATTAAAATAGGAGGATAACTTTATAATAAAAAGTCTGCAAATCCACATACATTTTGGAACACCTTTAGGAGCAGGTTAAATACAATTTTGGAACAGCACAAAAGCATACCGAAAAATGGTAATAATAAATACTTTCTTATTACCATTTTTCATATATCTTATTACCATATTTATGTATGGTAATAATAAATACTTTCAAGTAACATTTACATATACTGTAACCTTCTGAGTAAGAGAGGGAAGGGAAACAGGGCTCCTACTGTTAAAATTGTACAAATTATGCAAAAAATGAATGAATTAATAAAATAAAGATGTAGAATTTAAGCTGCCTTTTACATTCTAATTTTGCCACTGAACACAAAAGCAAATGGTAAAAAACTGCAATAAAACCTAAATATAGCAGCTCAAAAAAAAAAATTCTATTTTTTTACATGCAAAAAATAAAAGGAAAAAAAACTTTAATTTTACAGATAAGAAATGTTTGTATTGTTTTATAAAATAATCTGTTCTCTATGTTCTATTAATATTAGAATATACTGATATGCAAAGTGATTGAGAGCACGAAATACTTTATTAAAAGTAAAGAACATATTGTAGGATTTACCTCACAAAATTTTATTTTGTGAGGTAACACAAAAAAGAATAATTGGGGACAGTATTGAAGTGAAAATCCCATATCAAAGCAATTTGGAATAAAATTATCCTTGAATCACAGTAACCTGTGGGTAATAACAAACATCAAACTAATAGTGACAAAATAAATATTAAACACATTACTTACTATTGGTGAGTTAAATTTGCAAATTATTACAATCAATTAAAAAATAGAAAATATTCAGGACTTGTAATATATTTTAGGTAAATAAAAATTGGGTAAAAATAAAGTGACAACTTTGCAATAAAAACTTTTCATGCACAGCAAGTAAAATATCATCAAATAACAACATTCTTAGCAAAGATCACATCTATATGTGGAAGATAAACAAATTGAAGAAATAATTAAACGGAAGTTTGAAAATACTTTTCATATCCAGTCTGGTAAATTACAAGGATTCAGTGCTCAGAGGTGTAGCTAGAGGGAGACATTTGTCCCAGGGCACAGGATCCAAAAGGCACCAATTTGTATATAAAACTTTTTCCAGCACATTTTGGTAAAAAGGAAGTGATGCAAATTTGTTCTCGGGCACTGAAAATTCTTGCTACACCTCTGAGTACTGACCCCAATTAATAACCTAGATCTTCTTGAAGTCAGTTAAAAACTAGACTAAAGATATTTTTGAGTAATATTCAAATATACATATGACAACATGTGAACACTGACAAGGTTATTACACTTTGTGAATACTGCAGACTTAAAAAATCTGAATTTACTAAGGAAGTAAAGTTTACATTTACATATTGTATTAGTAAAATTTAAAAAATAATATATTTCATCTGTTTTTACCACTAATGGTGACATGTAATATGGTGTCGAAACTGGTAGGCTAGTTTTCGATTTGGTTTGTACCAAAGTACAGATATGAGATTAACAAAAAAGGAAAAAAAGTCTGAAAGAATGTCCAAACAACTTTTGAGCAATTATACTTATGAATTTCAAGAGCAATAAATATTTTAATTTTTATTGATACTAAATCTATCTTACTTATATACAATTTTGCCTTACTGAAAAATCAGAAAATTTTTGAAAAAAATGAATTCTTTATAAACATTGAAAAAGGTCTGAATATTAAACTAAATTCTTAAATCTCATCTCTGAAAGTAGCATTTTACAGTTTACATTTTAAACAACAACAGCAGTGACAACATTAATAATAATAATAATAATAATAATATAAGTTACAGGAGTTTCAAGGTTTTACTTACAACATATTTTTAAGAGGTAGTGAGGGTGCAGAGTAAAAAAATTAATCTGAAGGGACTAAAAATTGATTTTTATACTTTATTTCATTGTTACTTCATAAAATGTTGCAAATAAGACTTGATTTTGCAAGCAATTTATTAACTTGGTGTCAAATATGCAACTTGACATAAAAAATTTACATATAATAGAGATTAAATAAATGACAGAATATAGCATAACATAAAATGATATACTAAAGAGTTGCCTGGGTCAAATGCTTTAATAAAGAATACCACATTGAATTTTACTGTATAAATATTTATTGTTTTACTCATTGATGTAACTTTACCAAAAGTTATACTTTTTTTTTCTTTTAAGAACAGCCCTAATAATTTTCTCAATTTACATGAAATTTATAAAATTTAATACATAGTCACTAACTGCCCCAAAGTAACATCACTTTAGGGAAAAAAAAACTAAAAAAAAAAACATATAAATCAATTTGGAAAATAAGAAAAAAATAAACTAAACAAAAAAGTAAACATCTCAAAAAAAAAAAAAAAAAGTTATTGACAATTATGAAATTATGCGATACAAGCTTTGAAAAAATTAGACCGCAGAGATCAAAAGTATGCAGACTTTGAACTAGTAATTAAGAACATTTAAAGAATAAATAAACAAATAAAACAAAAATATGAATACCACTTATAATGCCGATAGTTTCTTCTCTTTTACAGCATGCCACTGACAAAAATTCAATGGTTTTCCACAGGACCAGTTCAGAGTACTAGAAAATAAAAAGTTAATAAAGTGATAAACAGCCAAAATCAATCAGTTTTTCTTGTAACATATTTTATTCATCACTTGGCTCTGCAAGCTTTAAAGACAGGCTTCTCAAAAACTCGGTATAATTCAGAATGCTTCTTCATAGACAGCATGATGAACTTTTATAGAACAACAAAACTGCAGGTCTTATCCCATTTTTAGGGAGAAATTCACGAAAGTGGAAACTGTATCTGATGGCTAATTCTCCCTCTATTTTGGACAATACAATATGTTATAAATTTTTCTCTGAGTATTTCACTTCTATAAATTAACCATTTGTATTGCCATAAATACAGCTTGTGAAGAGAAATTCTGAATTTTCAAATTTCTGACATAGTTGAATTCTTTTAAAACCTGTTCAGAAATTGCATTATTTCTTGTAAAAAAAAAATAATAATAACTTGATTGAAACATTTTGTTTCTACTCAGTGAGACACTTAATGAAACACAATTTTTGTGAGAAATCTACTACCCATCTGATTCAGTGCTTAAGATATACATTCTTCTAAAATGGGATGCTTGCAATGCAAATAATAATAATAATATAAAATTCACACAGACATGTGTATAAGGAACATTTATAACATATGATATGAATATAAAATTAACTCCCAAATTTAAAAATACACTGAAACAGTAAGTAATTAAAAATAAATACATACTTATATCTAAAGACATCCAAAGTAGTATTCACCCTTATCAAAGGTTCTTGAAAAATCACCCAGTCATCGCTGTTATTAACTCTCCTATATTTCAAGAAAATGAGTATTCAGTACATAAAAAACATTCTAAAAGTTTCGTTTTCTAAAGCAACCAATTTATATGAATATTCATTTATTATCAATTTATATATATTTAACTAATGACCAACCAAGTTAGGAGTCTTCAGTTAAAATTTACATTTAAACATTATCACAAGAACAAATGATTCGGTGGTAGATCGAGGGGTAATGGGATGAGTGGCTATAGGGCTTCAGTCCCCCCCCCCCCATCTCAAATCCAGGCAGCAATTATGACATAAAGTCGCTTGAGTCAGAAGTATGGGTCTAAATGGGGGCCCCCCTTACATTTTGTTTCTTCACCGACTCTGACAATTGTCTTTCTGTATTTTCCACAGTATTTACCCGCTTGCCCATGATAATCAGGGAACAATCATATTACATTAAATTTTTCAGTAATATTTGACTTATTTATTAAGATATATTTTTCAGAAATTTGTATATGAATGCATTTAAAATTATTTCAGATTTTAAATGCAAAAATTATGTGTAACAGATAAACAGTGATAATTCGCAAGTAATAATATATTAAGATGCTAACATATCAAAAATATATACTTGTGCAATATATATGAGGAATATTTGAAATATACACCCAATATTATGGATACATTTTAAATAAATTTAATTTAAATTCATTGACAATATAATGGGTAAATATTAATTTGCTACAATTTACATTAGTATTTATTTCCAATTTAATGATAATATTGAATAATTAAGTATATGAATATGAAAAAATAAAAATACTATAAAATTAATTACTTGTCAATATTAGGAATACATTAGAAATATTACCAATGTTTACCTAATATTGTGGATACATTTTAAATACATTTGGGCTAAATATTAACTTGCTGCTATGTAAAAATACTGGTTTGGGTTTTCAATGTTTTACAATCCTGTGAGGTGCTATTTGAAAGTTTATTGGTAATGGAACTACTTCAGAACTACTTCCAAAATATAGCCAATATTGCAGATACATTTCATTTAAATTCAGTAGAAAAAGGATTAAAAGTATTTTGAATTTTTAAGTAAATTTTACCAATATCATAAATTTATTTACCCTTAATGATACCCAGTAGAAGACCCAAACTCTGAAATCCATGCTGTCTGCTTTCTCAACAATGTCAATAAATAATGAAATCTGTTCTGCTACCTGCAAGTTCAGAAAACCACAGAATAATATTAAATACTTGAAAAATATAACATTAATGATATGGGCACCCATAAGGGGGGGGGGCTCAAGGTAGGGAACTTGCTCCCCCCCCCTTAGGAGAGGAGAGCAGGGGCAGGGACATACCCCAAAAAAAATTCTGGGAGGGTCCAAAAATTTCGGAGGGGGTCCAAACGATGAAAAAGGCAGAAATTTTCACAAAAAGACTTCACCATTATTGCTTTGTTAATAAAAACTGAAATTTCGGAGGTGTTACAGACCCCCCCCCCTTCCTGGGTACGTCCTTGGCCAGAGGGTGACTGGTGGGGCTTCAGCCACCCTCGAAATAAGTAAACATCAGAGCCTTATTATCGCATGGGCAAATCGGGACTTTGCCCAGGGCCCCGGCTCGAAAGGGCCCCCAATATCAAATGTTGTTCTGAAATAGTCTTTTTTATATCAAAATTTTATGAAAAATAAAACAAATTTCATAGATAGGGGCCCCCAAATTCATCAATGCCCGGGGCCCCTGTTGGTCATAATCAGGCTCTGAATCAAACATAAGAAATGGAGAAAATTACATATTCGTGGGTAATTTTGAAAGTTCAGCTTGAAATTTTTAAGGTTTAGATACGTCCCTAAGCCAAACTCACTCCCCTCCCCCCCCCCCACTTAAGTATGTTTTTTCAAGCTGCAAAGATATGTTCTGATTAAATGAATTTAAAATGAAATATGCTAGATAAATTTTAAGTTTATGAACATTTCCTATGCAATATGTGAAATAACCTTTATTAAAAATGAAGTCTTAAAAAAATGCAACTCAAAGCATGGCTTTTTCCATAACATTACAGAAATAATTCAGCAATCAAAATTAATTGAATGTCAACAATATTATTTGAATTGTCTTAGACTGAACAAGTGTAAAGTGAGCTTTATTTAAGGGGAATAGATGAAGTGAATATTATCAAATACAATGAAGAACCGTTCTGATTATACCATCTTTAAAATAAAACAAACTACATTAAAATCGGCTCATCCATTTGGGATCTATTTTGCCACACACACATCCAACTTTTAGAAAAAAAAACAGGCATTTAGTATCTTAGAATGAAAATTTAATAAACTAAATTCATATTCTGAAAAAATTTAAGGACCCCTTAAAATGGGATGTCTGGGGCATGTGCCCTCCTTGCCCCTGTGATAATCATGGTCTTATCATCACAGGATTTTCAGTAGTATTTGACTTAATTATTAAAATATATTTTTCAGCAATTTGTACATAAATGCACCTAAAATTATTTATCAGATTTTAAATTTTGAAATAATGTACAGTAGATAAACAGTCTTAATTCACCATTACTGTGATATTAAGATGCTGACACATTAAAAATATTTGTTAGTACAATATGAGGGAAATTTATAATATACACACAATACTGTGTGGATACATTTTAAATATATTTAATTTAATTCATTAACATAGACAATATAATGGATAAATGTTGCTAATTTTTACCAATATTAGTTTTTATTTCCAATATAATAACAATGTGAAGGATTGAGTATATTAGCATTAGAAAAATAATAAAATGGTATAAAAATATTTTTAAAAATTACTTGTCAATATTAAGAATACATTATAAATATATATTTCGAATTTTTACTTAATATTGTGAACACATTGTAAAGATATTTGGGCTAACTACTAACTTGCTACTATTAAAAACTTTATCAGTAATGGAATTACTTCAGAAACATTTCCAGTATATAGCCAATATTGTGGATATATTTCATATGTTAATTAAATTCAATAGAAAAAAAATAGCATTATTTTGAATTGGTATCTAGGCTAAAAGGTAAGTTTTACCAATTTGAGAATTTTATTTACCAATATTGATACACAACAGAAGACATAAAATCTACCAAACCAAAATGTGCAAGGCTCTAAAATTAATACTGTATTACTAAATTTAATATTGTAACACTTACCTTTATTACCAGTAATATTAAACTTATCCGTTACTATACTATTGAATTATCCTTAAACAGTATACAAACTTTTCAATTCCAAAAATCTCGCATTTAACACCAAAAACAATAACTTTTTTTCCGCGTTGAATCAGTTTACCAGCACAAGTTCAAGTATCCCTTGTGTTTTTCGTACTACTAATGAAAGCTCACACATTCTGAATCACCTGCTACTTTCAGCTGGTTTCCCTGATTTAAAAGTGGACTTTCCTGAGGCCATCTGGGGTGTTCGATCGTAAATTATCCACTTTACCATATGAGAGAGAGGTTTGTGTATGTGTAAAAAGTGGAGAGGGAAATATTACACCACAACAAGAGAGCGGTTATTTTGATCTAATCACGTATATATGTATATTCTAAGCGTGAATCTGTGCTAGAATGTGCAATAAGATAAAATGATGCACATAGACATATTGAAATTTAATCACAAAATATTTTTTTCCCACGTTTATAATTTATTTCAATATAAATTGCATACAATATATAATTGATCATTATTTTCTGCTTTTGATTTAAAATTTTGTTTATGCTATTTGCAACAGGCGCGTATCCTTCCTAAAAATCTGACCCTTTACTTAGTTTAAAATTTGATACTGAGGCTACAGTTGAAACAGCTTGCTTACAATTTGATACACAGGTTAGAGCCCTCTCCACCCCCGAAATAAAATCCTGACTGCACCACCGATTTACAAACACGCATCAAAACATGCTCAAATATTATATACAGAAACAAAAAACGAATGCAAGATTTCAGCTATATAAGCATAAATAACATACTACGATCAAGTATAGAGGCGGATCCAAAGATCAATTTCTCGGAAGGGTATAAAATTAAAAGAAGCAGGCTTGTTTAAGTCTTAAAAACAAAATGTATAGTAAAGCAAAATGTTAACCCTAACCAAAGCAATGTCTGTCGGAAGAGCTGGAGTCCTAATGGATCCGACACTGAATCAATGTATCTTATATGTTGTGAATTATCAAATTTTAAATAACATTTACAATAATTGAAAAGTTATAAGGTTTTACTTACTTGTGTTAGCTAAAAGTATTCCATTACTTGTATGCAGTTGGTACTTCGCAACTGCAGTCCAATTCCAATATGGCGTCGTTTGAGTATGGAAGCAACGCACTCACTCCTGCTGAAGTGAACGCATCATGGGAAATGTGGTGACTCTCTCGCTAGAGTGAGCAGATAGCGCCTTCACCCTTACTCTAAGAGTGACATTGTCTCACTCTTGCAGTTAGGGTGACAGAATCCTATCGATGAAGAGTCATAATGCAGTTTTCTCACTCTTATCTCACTCTATCTGGGATCATTTGCCGGTGACTTTTTGTAAGAGTGACAATGTCACTCTAAATTTTTAAGAGAGAAAGGAATGTTTCTGAATGGTATACTTTATGACGGCTCTATAAATTCGTACGTGGTATTTCTTTATAGTAAGCAGGGAGTTTTATTTTCGCTACAGCGTTGGGTATTACGGTTTGCAGTCCAGTTTTTAGTGGATAATTAGATCTAGTAGACGTGGATTTTTTCTCATTTTACAGTTAGAATGTCGAAGCTTCGAAAGTGTTAGAGCTTGAAATAGCAGAAATGGCGCAAATTATTTGAAATTATGAGATATTGATTCTGAAGCAGATTCGGATAGTAGTGATAGTGACACTATAATATATTCTGATTGTTCTGTTCATGGATTTAGGCTTAATCGCGAAAAACTCTCCGGCCCTGGACAGACACTTGCGAAAGACACTGCCGGCCTCAGCGATAAGCGCGCGTTTGCGCTTCCCGTCGCGAAAGGGTTAAATAACTATGCGCCGGTAATCAAAAGTATAGGAAATCTCTAATTTTTAACAAGGTTACATTAAAAATCTAAAATAAAAAACAAGGAATTCATTGCGATTTTCAACTGAAAAACTTCCCGAAACATAATGAAATTTATTCATTCACCATAAAAAAAAGTTAGACAATTGAACAAATCTAAATTAAATTTGAAAAGATAGGTACATACCCTTGAATTTTCGGAAACTTCAAATTTATCTTTCTTCAGAAAATTTATCCACTTCTTTTTCATCTCCGGGTCAGCTGGAAACCTAAATACTGATACGCGTGGGCCATTTCTAGAGTTCTCACGATATGCGACTACGGAACATCTATGCGGGATTATGGCTTGTCAGTAATTAAAATATTTCAGTCTCCTGGCACACAAATTAACTGTATCTATATACATAAAACAAAGTGGGGTTTGTTCCAACACTTATAACTCAAGAATGCCTGGACCGATTTTAGTGATCTCTGATTCGTTGGATTCGTCTTCGCCCCGAATAGCAGAATAACTATTACAAATTTCGAAATTCCAATTAGAAATTTTTTTAATTTTATGCGATTTTTTTAATTTTTCCTCACCTAATTCGAAATAACGGCGGTAATTACGTTTGAAGCAAAACGGCATTTACATTATCGGATAGAGGAGAAAATGTTCTTTTAAAAACAGTTTTTTCTGAATATTTAGCATAATTTGCAGATTTTTAGGAATTTTTTTACTAAAAATGAGTTTGGTGTATCTTTTACGGCAGTTAAACCTTGACGTCATAAATTAAAAAATCTGATGTGTCCAACACATGACTTCCTTGCACGTCCATTAGATCAAAAATATTTTCGACGCACTTACTCTAAACTTATTTGTTTGAAAGAGATAAAATATCAATAATAGTAAGGTTTAGCGATTTCTAGCAAAATATTTCGATATCGCCAAGCTGACTTCAATTTGAAATATTTCCTTCTGACACTTTATTTGGCGATATTTCACCAAAAGCCGACAAACTTGAGATAGTCTGCGAGATTTTGGGGATAGCCAAAGTAGTCATTGACCACAGACTTTCAATGAATTGAATGCATCCATACACCTCAATGTATTTAAAGTCATTTGGCTCACCCTGTAAATAAATCCTCAGTCGATTGCTGTCAAAAAAGATATGGAAAACAGTTAGATATTAATATAGTTCTAAATACAAAAGTTAAAAAATCTACGGGTTAAAGTTTTAGAGTTATACAAAATACGAAATAATTTTTGGCGCCAAATTTGGCGATATTTCGGCGAAACTCGTCAATGTCGACGACATTTGGCGAGATTTTAAGCATGGACAAACAATGACAGATTATCGCCAAATTTGGCGATATTTCGCCAAAACTCGCCAAGAACGATGACAAATGGCGATACTTTGGGCATGGACCAAATGACTGACTATCGCCAAATTTGGCGATATTTCGCCAAAACTCGCCAAGGTCGAGGACAGACGGCGAGATTTTGGGCATGTACCAAACAATGACTGTCTACAGTTCTATTATATTGAAGATGTCGATAGACAGTAAAGTACTAAAATTCTTTTCGGTGGTCCTGTAAAAAAACTCTCCAGTAGATTGGAACCAAAAATTGAGATGCACAACTAGATGCTACAACATTCTTATATATGAAATTTCATAATAGTTTTTGAGATTTGAGAGTTAAATATGCACACACGTACACCAAAAGTCGCCAAGCTTGGCGACTTTTGGCATAGTTCTTAAGGGAGGTACGTGACCGTGGTCGGACCATTACCTAACTTATGTGGTAGGACGGTATTGTGCTTGAAATGGATGAATGCCCCTAAAATTGCCATTGACCGTAATGTATTGTAAATCTTTTGAGTGTTCCTGTAGCAGAACTATAAATTATAAAGACACTTTTTTTAATGGAGAAATTCATTTTCTAACTCTTTACAGCATAACATCACTTCTGAGTCGTTTGAAATAGCCCAATACCTCTAAAAAACGCTTTGATGAATTTCGGCCCATAGAGCGTAATGTATTTCGAATCTTTTGGGCGGTTCTGTAGATAAACTATCCCGTCGAATGGAATCGAAAGGGGAGGTGCACAACTAGATGCTACAACAATCCTAAATATAAAGTTTCAACATTCTACGCCTAATAGTTTTTGAGATATGCGAGTTTAATGAGTTTCGGTCCATTGAGAGTAATGTATTTCGAATGTTTTGGGCAGTCCTGTAGATAAACTATCCAGTCGAATGGAACCAAAAGGGGAGGTGCACAACTAGATGTTACAACTATCCAAAATATGAAGTTTCGACATTCTACGCCTAATAGCTTTTGAGTTAGGCGAGTTTAATGAATTTCGGCCCATAGAGCGTAATGTATTTCGAATCTTTTGGGCGGTCCTGTACATAAACTATCCATTCGATTGCCGCCAAAAGGGGAGGTGCACAACTAGATCATAGAACAATCCTAAATATCAAATCTCAACATTCTACGACCAATAGTTTTTGAGATATGCGAGTTACATACATACGTACGTACGTACAGACGGCATGGAAAAACTGGCCACAGTAGACTCGCCGCTGGTCAAAATGAGTAACAGACGCGTTAATATGATCGTGCATGCTAGCCTACGATGAGATGCATCGAAAAAATTTTTTAAATTAAATTTAGAGGTAGTCAAAATCGGTTTTTTCGTCGAAATTTGGCCCCCAAAATTTTTCGGGATCACATTACTTCCTTATACTACGTACAAGGAAGTAAAAATGGGTGAAATTTGTATACTCTGCAATACTAACGTCCTATTCGCAATTAAAGCGATTCTAAACAGTTCCTCAAGATGACACAGCTTGATGTTTACACGAGATAGAACCATGGAGGATTTGCAAAGTATCGCTATATTGTATACATGGAAATTAAAATTGGTACAGCTTGGATATTAACATTTTTTAAATTAACATTTTTTATTAATATTTTTTGGATCTAACATTTTTTAAATCGTTAAAAATTAGTGTGACAAATGAAAATAAACATTTATGTTATACTAACTAACCCAGCCAATTTTGTACTGACTAACAGTCAATGAATGTAGTGATAACTTTTAACTAATCTTATGATTTTAAGTAACGTCCCTCCACTCTCGCCAACCTAAAAATCGCCGCACTTTGGCGAGCCTTGCAGTCATGAGTCTCTAGGAGTTATGCACACGTTTTGCACGACTGACTGATGATCATCACCCAGCTAAATTTACCGCAGATACAGACATGAAATTTTAGGAGCTCATAGCTTTTGTGCCCAAAGCGTCATTTAAGAAACGATTTTTGAATATTCGAACACAGACGGCGATGGCGATCCAAAACGTTTTTTTCACGTTTCCCTTCATATCTCGGTTGGTAAAAGAGATAGTCATATTTTAAAGCAAGAATTTCACGGCTAACAGAAATACCTAAAAGTCATTTTCAGGATTTTTTTAGAATTCACACCCAAACGAACGGAAAGGACAAAAACGTTCTTTAACGTTCTTTTCAAATTTCCCTTCATATCTCAGAGGAAAAAAGAGACAGCCATATAATTATTGCTTTAAAATATAACTAACACAAATATCTAAAAATTAATTTCAGGTTTTTTTTTAGAATTTGCATCCTAACGGGCCAAAACGTTCTATCCACATTTTCCTTCATATCTCGGAGGAAAAAAGAGACAGCCATAAAATTCTTGCTTTAAAATGCAACTAACAGCAATACCTAAAAATAATTTTCATGGTTTTTTAAAATTCGTAACCAAAGGGGGGGGGGGCGATAAGGGTGCGAAACGTTCTTTTCACATTTCCCTTCATATCTCAGACGAAAAAAGAGATAGCCTTAAAATTCCGGCTTAAAAGTATAGTGAACACAAATGCTTAAAATTCATTTTCAGGGTTCTTTAGAATGCGCATCAAAACGGGGATAAGGGGCCAAAACGTTATTTTCGAATTTGCCATCATATCTCAAAGGGAACTGGAGATAGCCATAAAACTTTTGCTTTAGAATGTAGCAAACACGAATGCCTAACAATAATTTTCAGAGAGTTATAGAATTCACACCGAAGCAGGTGTAAGGGGCACAAACGTTTTTTGACGTTCTTTTCACCTTTCCCTTCACGTATCAGAGGGAGACGAGATAGCTTAAAATTCTTGCTAAAAAATATAGTGAACACAAAAGCCTTAAAATCATTTCCAGGATTTTCTAGAATTTACATCAAAATGGGGATAAGGATCTAAACGTTGTTTCCAAATTTGCCATCATATCTAAAAGGGAAATAGATAGCCATAAAATTCTTGCTTTAAAATACAGCGCACACGAATGCATAACAGTCATTTTCAGAGTTTTTTTAAGTTCGTTTCCAAACTGGTGTGAGGGGCCAAAAAGTTACTTTCATATTTCTCTACATACATCGAAGGGAAATGAACATAGCCATAAAAATCTTGCACTAAAATGAAATGAACACTAATATATAAAAATCTTTTTCATGGTTTTTTTAAAAATCGACCTTAATAAAGGATAGTTGACAAAAAAGGTGTTTTGCGCGTATTTTTTTAGCTCTTGAGTGCTGTTAATTCCAGACAAAGGTTTTTGTCTACCTGGTGAAAGAGCGAATCATGTTTCAAGGGTTGCTAGATTAAATGTCTCCAAAGTTTGCCATTTTTGCGATTTATCGCGAAGTTTGGCATAAAAGAAATGAGTCCTCGAAACGATATGTTCCATCTTTGTCGAGTGCTCCACCAGTGGCCGAGCACTTAGCACGCTGAACTGGGAGACGGAAGGTGCCTGGTCAAAACAAAATCGCGTCCGCCGACCTAACCGTTCGGAGTTACCGTGGTTTCCTCCAAAACGTACCGTAATTGCGGGTTAGGACCCCTTAGAAAAACTCCCATGTGGGGCACCCCACCTTCCAGCAGAGCCAACGTTTAGCTAATTGTCCATAACCCACAACACAACCATCTTTGTCGAGAAATTGCCTAACACTAATGTTTATTTAATTGGAAATTGGTGTCTATATTCGTGTAAATAAAAGTGAAGTATAGTTAGAATATTTCTGAGTGGAATTTTAAAACGGTTTTAATAGGCAATTTTAACGTAGATTTTAATTTTGAAGAACAAGACAAATACGCTGAGAATATGATGCACATCCTAAATAGTATTTAAAAAAATCAAGTATAGCTAGAATATGGCTGACGAATACTGTAAAACAGATTTTGTAGCGATAAAATATGTAACCAAAGTATGTTTAATATATATTTATTTATTTTCCATTTGTAATTGTTGGTTTATCAATATCCATTCCGGTCGAAGAACGGGTGCTTCAGCTAGTTTTTCATAAATTAAGAAAAATATATACTATAATTCAACAGAAACTAACCTGGAAACACACAAGAAAGAACAGAAAAGAACGCGCTACGTGAGGTCTCAGTCGAACGGCTACAGATGCTCAAACCGTATACTGCACTACGGAATGCTCCATGGTGTCACTTTGTTTTCGGTGTGGAGGCCTTCTATATCGGAGGTGACGGTACTACTCTCTTCTGGCAAAAAAGCAAGCCTTCTATCCATTGCAAATAAAAATGTTTATAGAAATTTATATCATGTTTAAAGAAAGGAGTATACAGTACTACCACCCCTCTTGCAAAAAAAGAAAGAAAGAAACTACTTGATATTTGAATTTAGAATGTCAAAAATCTCAAAAAAGTTAAAAAAAGAAAAAAAAAAGAGTTAAAACCGCGCGGAACAACAATCAAACATAAAGCTTCAACTTTATGCCATAACTTCTAAAACGCTCGATATATTCCATTATACTTTATTTCAAGACAATTTAGGAAAACACAAAGATAGCCATAACGTGTCATTTTATTCTATTTTGCGGTTTTTTTTAATTACGAAATATTTACATGAATTAAAAAAAATATGAATAGGAATGTACAGGTTGTCCATTACATGAGTGACTCATTTTGAACGTAAATAAGTACAACACGGTTTGACATAAAAGTGCACCGTTTGCAGCATTTTTATAAGAAACCAATACATTTCGAAAAATGTACTTTGTTCAAGTAGTTCCAAATATCACTACCAAATGCTCTGATGGCCCGTTGGCTAGATGGATATCAGCTAGTTGTTCGAGAGTCAGTTCATGTCAAAGTTTGCTGTGCAAATTGGTGTATTCTATAGAACAACGAAAATTTCTTGTGTTAGAATTTCACCACCTGTATCATAGTGTTGCGGAAATTCGACGAAGTTTCCAACGGAAATTCAGACTGTTGAACCGACGATGTTGTGACTGTTGAACCGACGATGAACACAATAAAACTTTTTTTGCAATATTTAAACAGACTGAAAGCGTGAACGACGATCGTGCAGGAAACGTAGGGCCACCGCATGCAGCAGTCACCGACCAATGTCCAAGCAGTCCAACAGGCGATCCAAACGCGGCCTGGGTCGTCCGTCAGAAAAGTTACAGCTGAGGGCGGATTTCGAAAATCCTCAACGCAGAAAATCATGAAAGGAATTTTACACCTGTTTCCATACAAGATTCAGGTTCGTCAGCCTCTCAATGCCTGAACAGCAGATCAAAGAGAGATCTTCGCGAACGACTTGCTTCAAACGATCGATGATTGCGAGATGGATGTGGAATCCATTTGGTTTACCCACGAAGCCCATTTTTACCTCAACGGGTTTGTAAACAAGCAAAATTGGCGATTTCGGGGTTTCGGCCATCTCGTTCTCCAGATAAACTATGTGATTTTTGGCTCTGGGGATACTTAAAATTATTGTTTACTAGCCACATCCGGCGACCTGTTGGTTTGCCATCTTAATAAATCTTATTCGGAGAGAATCCTGTTTTTCACTTACTTCCCTGGCACTGAAATCTCTCAGATTGGAATTTAAAATTAAGTCTGAAATGAAATTTAAAATTAAGATGGTATAAACAGGAGCGGCCCTAGGGTAAGTGGTGACGCCTGCTATCGTAAAAAAGAGCCCCCCCTTTTATTTTTGAGTTCGAAATGACGCCTCTTCGAAGCCGGCGCCCAGATGCGATGCTTACCGTGTCGGGCCGCCCCTGGTTACAAAAATAAAATGGTTAAATGAAAAAAACCTACAAAAAGGTACAAATTATTTTCGTCCTATATTAATACTGAAGAACTTCTGGATATACTGGCCTTTATCAAAAAACGGAAAGGGAAAAAAATGTAAGAAAATCTGAAACACTTTCAGATTTTAAATACGCACAAAAGTGCTATATATTAAAAGCGTATTATAATCCATGGGTCTTCCCTATTTTATTCATGTATCATTATTCATGAGTGTGATTAAAGAAAATTAAAACTGATATTTCCAACATCCTTTCTCTGGATGCAATACATTATAAATAGATGGGGAAAAGTTGCGGAGAAAAATGCACAGTTAGAACTGAATAAAATTTCAAAAACTCATTACGTGTATTCATAATCAAAGTTGCAGAAGCAGACGATAAATTGCGCTAAGCGCTAGAATCACATTTTCTCAAAATCGCATATCAACCATTTTATTTTTTGCCAAATTAAAAATTTGCACATTTTAGTCTCGGAAAATTTCCAAATCCTATTTTTCTTTTGAGTATAAAACCTTTCATTCCTGCTCAGTTAGTAAAATGTGCCCCATACATTAATCAGACGACGTTCAAAATTTGAGAATTATGTCCTTAAAACTGTCATAAGTATGAAGATAAATATATACTGCACACGATATTTTAATTAAAAAATAACCTTACAAATAATCTAAAAAAAATATCGTTATTCTTTATTTTTATTTCAAGAGTCTGAATCATTGAATAAACTTGCCAAATATGGCAACCTAGATACGCTTATTCTTCACTCTTTCCACGGCGGGGTTACAATTGCGAAATGGCGAGGCAGAAGCTGCTGGGGCGGAAGTCATGTTGTATGAAAATCAGATTTTTTTCCCGTCGTTTTTACAGCCAGTATGACAGTTTGCAATGTTTGCTTAGTCTCAGTAATTCTCTCATAGAATTTAAGCCTGTATTTAAAACTCCAGAAGTATTTGCGTATTAATCTCAAAAAAATTATTTCCACTATTCGTAGTATACAATTCCCCGTTTTCATAAACAGATGGTACAGCTTGGATATTTGCCACTGCAACGCAACGAAATATTTCACGATGCTCACCAACATGGCAAAGATTATGCATAAGAATATAAGATCTGTTTTAATGTCAGCCATAATGGGAAATGATTATCGATTTTGTGAATACGCAAACCGTCAAAGGATTAAAAGTCGTCACTGCTGGCAAATAACCATGCTGTTAAATATTTTGTTTGGTGAATAGTTTGCAGAAAAAACTATTTTCGGAATACTAGTTTTGATGGATTACTTTAAAACTTGTTAACGTGCTCAGAAAGAAAGCATGACTTTTAAATATTATTATTGAACGACTAGGTATTTCCCTCAGACTTTTCATTCTTCGGCGAGCGTTTGACGATTTATGCATGCCCATAAATAATCATTTCCTCTTGAGATTAGCCTTAAAACAATTCTCCATACATTTGTATATTTAATACTTGGTAAATTGGCGTATTTAGCACCTCAAATTATTTCATATCGCCGAGGAAGCAACTATCCAAAATGTACCATTATTATAAATATTATGTCTCACTAATTTTAAAGGTACGAACTTAAATTTGAAGATACTAGGGGCCAAGGCATCTAGACTCTTTACGCTCACTTTGCGTATGAGGCATTCGCCCCCTAATAAGGCTTATTCGTAAAAAAAGGCATAATTTCAACAAACAAAACCCAAACGTTGGATCAGATAGAATGTTACCGAGCTACACATTGCTTGGTTCTTGCATGTTTCTTGGAACATAAAAATTTAAAGTTCACACTATTTTTAATTATGTGAAACCCATGAAACATCTTGCGTATTAGCCAATTTTGGCGAATTTTCATAAATTGGCTACTTGCGTATATGCATAGCTAATAATTAGCTGTAAGAAAACAGTACTTCATATGTTTTCTTCGTTAAAAACTTTGAAACAGCTAGGATAGCTTGCCACCAATGGCGACATTTTATTATTTGGCGATTTACGCATGCTCACAACCTATAATTGCTGCTCATTTAAGGTTCCCAGAAAACCGTTATAAATATTTTCATATACATAATCCTTAGCAGATTGGCGTATTCAGCACCACGAATTATATCATCTCGCTGCGCTGGCAAATATCCAATGTGTACTATAACTGCTATAATGGTATAGTTAACGTCACCAAATATTTCTACTGGTAGCAAATACTCCAGCTGGACCAAACCAGCTTTAAAATAATCTGCATTTTAATTATTTTCATTTTTAAGATATTGGGTTCTAACATTTTTGAACTCGCGGTATATATTGACCCTGCTTGGAAAGATACCATTTTGCCAGAACATGCCTAATGACAAGATGGCGCTTTCAAAATTAGTTAGAATTAGTTATTCTCTTTTGGAAAAACGAATAATCGCTAATTCTAACTCCCGTTATCCAAGCGAACTTACTATTTGAAAATTGTCAACTTTGTGTAACACACTTTGAGTTATTTATTTCATATACTTTTAAATTTGGCGTAAAATGGATGTAATTCTACTTCATGTTTGTCATTTTCACGCGATCCTACATACTTGGAATGGCTTTGTTCCAAGGGAATGAATGATTTAATGCCAAATCTGGCAAACTATGTTTTATTTTTTCACTTTTTATTAATATCTTCTAAAATAATTCGATTTTCAAAATTTAAGTTAGCTTATCAGGTTCCTCGGAATTTTCCTAATCCGTGGACATATTTCACGATATTTGAATCCCCGCGGTTTAGGAAAAGATAGCCGAACAAGCACTTGACAGCGGCATTTACTTTTTTCTAGAATAGAGAGAAACAAGAATGACTTTTAAAAAAATTAATATTTGAAAGGCGATTTATGTTCGATTGCTCCTCCGAGACCGGTAATTCTAATCAAAATTTATCTTAGTGATAGTGTTTATGAGAAAGATGATACTAACGCGAAATGGTAGTCATCAATCACGTCGTTCAAGAATAATCACTGAAAATCATAAAATCTAATGATTGAAATCCGCAACATTTTTCTTACTCCGAGACTGCTTATCATCACCAATTTTGGCACGGTGATAGAAGGCCACAGCGTAAATGATACTGAAACGGAGCGGTAATGATCAGTTATATCGTTGAGGAGTAGTAACTGAAAACGTTTTTTCATAGACTTAATATAGTCCTATTGTTCTAGATTGGTTAGGCCTCACGCGTGATTTTTTTTACATCATTCTTTCAAAACAATGCTTGATACTTCTAATGCATTGGTTCTCAAACTCTGGTTCGCAAACCTCCAGGGGTACACAAATTGTGAAATGGTGTTTGCGAAAATAATATACTAGTACACAGCGACTACACTTTTATAAATATACTGGGGTTGGACAAAAATATGGAAACACCTAAAAAAACAATGTTTCTTTACCTAATAGGGAGTAGGAAACTCGTTGGCATTCAAAACAGCTTGCATTCTTCTCGGAATAGATAAATACAGTTCCTGTATACTTGCCACGGGAATCTGGTGCGATTCTTCCTTACAAACGGTGGCAGCCTGGGGAGATGTGACAATTAATCCTCGTGCTCAGAAAAGCAGTCCTGGACAATGTGAGCTATGTGAACAGGGGCTTTGTCTTCTTGGAAGAAACCATCACCACTGGGGATCAAGTTTCGTATCATGGGATGTACGAAATGGATGTACGGCATGGGATGTACAACATGGGATGGCCGATCATGTTTCGTACATGATCGGCCAAAATGTTCAGTCTTGGCTCCCAAACCTTGGCAGTAATGTGGCCTGAGAGAGTTATGGGGCCCACAGAGAACCACGATATAGCTGCCCAAACCATCACAGAACCCCCCCCCCACCATGTTTCATTCATGGCAATAAGAAGTCTGTATTATAGGCGTGGGATGGCGTTCTCCAGCAGCAGGTCAGCAACCCTACTTATGGCACTCCCTTCTTATTGTTTTGGTACTCACAGGGTTTGTGAGTACCAAGCAATCCTCCTTAATGACCGTCTGTCACGATCACTCAGCACACACTTTCGTGAGCGCTGTGATTTAGCGGATGATGTTTTTCCGTATTTTAAATATGAGGAATAAATCTTCGATAGAGTACCTCTTGCAATATTAAACACCTCGGCTACCTTGCTTACGGAAGAACCCTCCATACGAGCTCCAACAATTTGCTCACGTTCGAAGTCTGTTTGCTCTGACATGATGCAATGACAACTTCACAGAATAGTGCCCGGCAACGACTGAACGGCGCAGCGCATTTATAACGTTGTATAGGTGAGGTCAGTTGGCGAAAACGCCAGTGCCGCCAACATATTTCACCAGAATCAATCTTTCTTTTCAAACATGCATTTCACAAGGTGGTTTCATATTTTTGTCCAACCCCTGTAATTTCAACGTTTCACCAAATAACCGGTGAAATCAGAGAGTTACAAACATTTAATGTCAAATAGGTTGAACTGTATTAATGGTTCACCCGAAAATCTTATAAATAAAAACGAAATTCTGTTTGTTTGTTTGTTTGTTTGTTTGTTTGTTTGTTTGTGGATTTGATTCGTATACAAATCCACACAAATGGACCTATCGGCCTGAAATTTAGCACAGATATGTAAAATAATATAGAATAAAAATCACAGTCCACTTTAAAACTTTGAAAGTCCACCCGTTCCCGGAATTTAAGAGATTTTTTATGCTCTTCACGCAAAAATCTTTCCGCAATTGTAACCCCTGTAGTGAAAAAAATGTGAAATAAGGATCGTGGTTGCCATGTGTGGCGATTTTGCCGAATAAAATGTCGTTCGTATACAAATCCACAAAAATGAACCTATCGGCCTGAAATTTAGCACAGACATGTAAAATAATATAGAATAAATCGTAGTCCACTTTAAAACTTTGAAAGTCCGCCCGTTCCCGGAATTTAAGAGAATTTTTATGCTCTTCACGCAAAAAGCTTTCCGTAATTGTAACCCCTGTAGTGAAAAAAGTGTGAAATAAGGATCGTGGTTGCCATGTGTGGCGATTTTGCCGAATAAAATGTTTTAAATTCTCAAAGTAAAAATAAAAGAATAATAATGATTTTTTACTTCCTTGTACGTAGTATAAGGAAGTAATGTGATCCCGAAAAATTTTGGGGGCCAAATTTCGACATAAAAACCGATTTTGACTACCTCTAAATTTAATTTAAAATTTTTTTTCGATGCATCTCATCGTAGGCTAGCATGCACGATCCTATTAACGCGTCTGCAACTCATTTTGACCAGTGGCGAGTCTACTGTGGCCAGTTTTTCCATGCCGTCTGTACGTACGTACGTATGTACGTACGTATGTACGTACGTACGTACGTACGTACGTACGTACGTATGTATGTAACTCGCATATCTCAAAAACTATTGGTCGTAGAATGTTGAGATTTGATATTTAGGATTGTTCTATGATCTAGTTGTGCACCTCCCCTTTTGGTAGCAATCGAATGGATAGTTTATGTACAGGACCGCCCAAAAGATTCGAAATACATTACGCTCTATGGGCCGAAATTCATTAAACTCGCATATCTCAAAAACTGTTAGGCGTTGAATGTTGAAACTTTATATTTAGGATTGTTGTAACATCTAGTTGTGCACCTCCCCTTTCGGTTCCATTCGACTGAATAGTTTATCTACAGGACCGCCCAAAAGATTCGAAATACATTACGCTCTATGGGCCGAAATTCATCAAAGCGTTTTTTAGAGGTATTGGGCTATTTCAAACGACTCAGAAGTGATATATGCTGTAAAGAGTTAGAAAATGAATTTCTCCATTAAAAAAAGTGTCTTTATCATTTATAGTTCTGCTACAGGAACACTCAAAAGATTTCCAATACATTACGGTCAATAGCAATTTTAGGGGCATTCATCCATTTCAAGCACAATACCGTCCTACCACATAAGTTAGGTAATGGTCCGACCACGGTCACGTGCCTCCCTCAAGAACTATGCCAAAAGTCGCCAAGCTTGGCGACTTTTGGTGTACGTGTGTGCATATTTAACTCTCAAATCTCAAAAACTATTATGAAATTTCATATATAAGAATGCTGTAACATCTAGTTGTGCATCTCGATTTTTCGTTCCAATCTACTGGAGAGTTTATTTACAGGACCACCGAAAAGAATTTCAGTACCTTAATGTCTATGGACATCTTCATTATAATACAACTGTAGACAGTCATTGTTTGGTACATGCCCAAAATCTCGCCGTCTGTCCTCGACCTTGGCGAGTTTTGGCGAAATATCGCCAAATTTGGCGATAGTCATTCATTTGGTCGATGCCCAAAGTATCGCCATTTGTCATCGTTCTTGGCGAGTTTTGGCGAAATATCGCCAAATTTGGCGATAATCTCTCATTGTTCGGTTTATGCTTAAAATCTCGCCAAATGTCGTCGACATTGACGAGTTTCGCAGAAATATCGCCAAATTTGGCGCCAAAAATTATTTCCTATTTTGTATAACTCTAAAACTTTAACCCGTAGATTTTTTAACTTTGTATTTAGAACTATTGTAATATCTAACTGTTTTCAATATCTTTTTTGACAGCAATCGGCTGAGAATTTATTTACATGGTGAGCCAAATGACTTTGAATACATTGAGGTGTATAGATGCATTCAATTCATTGAAAGTCTGTGGTCAATGACTACTTTGGCTATCCCCAAAATCTCGCTGACTATCTCAAGTTTGTCGGCTTTTGGTGAAATATCGCCAAATAAAGTGTCAGAAGGAAATCTTTCAAATTGAACTCAGCTTGGCGATATCGAAATATTTGGCTAGAAATCGCTAAACCTTACTATTATTGATATTTTATCTCTTTCAAACAAATAAATTTAGAGGAAGTGCGTCGAAAATATTTTTGATCTAATGGACGTGCAAGGAAGTCATGTGTTGGACACATCAGATTTTTTTTTGTTAGTTTATATTCGTCAGGTTATTTTTTTTTTAAATTATAATATCGCGTGCATGGGAAATCAGAGCAGGAATGTAATGCTTTACACGCAAAACAATAAGAATTGAAGATTTCCGAGGCTAATGTGTAAATTCTTTTAGTCTGGCGAAAAAATAAAATGGCTGAAATATGGATTTTGAGTAAGTGAGTTCTAGCGGTTTGCACAGTTTTCGGCTTTGCGCAATTTATTGAGAGCTTAAGGAAATAGATTTTTGGAAACAAGTGCAAAGGTTTTATTAGAATACAGCGTTAAATTTTAATGATCCGTGAAGAAATAATGCAGTTATTAAGGGATTTCAAGCGATCTAACTTCAGAATTCTCTCCAATTGAGTAAATTGATTTAAGTTGGGGGAATTCCGCCAAATTTCAGAAAATTGAAATCTTCTCATTTAGTACATCGGAGTAACGATGAATAAAACACATTATAGTTGATAATTTAAAAAAAAATCGGCTGTATTAAGGGATTCCAATTTTCAAATAACTCTCTTTGGCTACTCTTTGGCGGTCGAACCATTTCCCATATTGATTGCTGCTAAGTCAATGCTTCGAATGATTCCCTGAAAAAACTCTTGCAAAATGGCGTATGTTGGCACTTTGGCGAGGCTTAGATTTGAAACTGGATTTTATTTGAGACTGGTATATATAATAACACTGGTTATAGATAAAAATGAATGTTGGTATGTGTTTATGAGGTTGAAAAACTCCAGAACCGTTTAGCACCGTTGCACGATGAAATTTGGTTAACCTAAGTCTTTTATGATGGAGAAGGTTTTTATGCTATCCGTTTTCCTTGACTTGCCACTTGGTGCCGCAGCACAACGTTGAATTCTATTCCGTTTAGCCGTTTGCTATGCGAATATCGTCCAACCGATTTCGATGAAATTTGGTACACGCGAATATTAGAACGCGGAGAATATTTTTCACTATCCATTTTGCTGTAACTTGCCGCTAAATGGCGCTGCAAAGCATCAACTTCTATACCGTTCGACCGATCGGCATAAAATTTTTTATACTTACACATTTGAGCACGAAGAATATATTCTAACTGCGTTCCTTTTGATGTTACTCACCACTAGATGACACTGCAATGCATTATTATTTTAACTCGCCACTAGATGACGCTGCAGCAGGCCAAATTCTTGACCATTCAAACGGTCGCTATGAAAATCAGTATACATAGCTATTTGAACAATGAGAATATTTTGGCGTTATCCATTTTGCTATAACTCGCCACTTGATGGCGCTGTAGCAAATCATTAATTAACTACTAGATGGCCCTGCAGTGTATCACTTCTTGACTGTGCAAATGATCGTTATGAAAATTGGTATGCATAGATAGGATACTATAGGATACTACCTTCAGGAACGGCCTACCTATTTGGTTTAAAGCCTGTTTTAGTTCCTGAAGTGTCCTACTGTCCTGCTGAACCCTAGCTCTAGGCTCAGGTCCAGCAAGCAGCGGTTTCCCTCATTTTTATTTTATTTTTTTACAGCACAATTTTTGTATTACAATTGGTAAAATACATCAGTGTTATGCAATATAAAGGCAGTTAGTTTACAATGGTTTACAATTGCTCACAATATTGTTCTTAGTAACATTTGACCATAGATACATATATTTAACACGTTCTTTTTTTTTTCTTTTTACAATTTTGAAAGTTAAAAAAAGTAAATAAATATCTAAAAGTAAACAATAGGCTTGAGAATGATAAACTTAAAAAGTAATTTTGAAAAATTTAAACATAAATATATTCAACTAATATTCAAAAATGTGCTTTAGAAAGAAAGTTTTTTTTTTTTTTTTTTTTTTTTTTTTTTTTTTTTTTTTTAAATTTTGAAAGCATACATATACATATAATAATATACTGAAAAATATATACGTATACATCGATATCTGAATGCGAAAAATATTTTCGACGTATCCGTTTTGCTAAAACTCGCCACTAGATTGCGCTACACCGCATGGCCTTCTGCACCGTACAAACGATTGCCTTGCAATTCGGTATGCATGATTATTGGACACAATATAACGCGATATCCACTTTGCTATATCTGTTTATTACAATGAATAGTAATCACCACAAATCGTAATATCAAAAAGTCCATTCATTCCCGTGCGAAGAACGGGTACTTCAGCTAGTGTCTTATAAAAGTCAAGAACCGATTGAACCAGATTTATATTGTTGCGGAATTACTCTGCTACTCCTGGGGTTCGTCGTTCTAAAGTCCAGTTGGTGTAAAAAGTTCAAGTAAAAAGTCACTTGTCAGGATGGAACACAAACTTTATTGCTTCTAGAACTTTGTAGAACAATCAGCTGTACACAATTCACAAGCACAATCTAGCAGTAACGTGCTTTTAACAATCCGCTTAGATCAGAAGCTCTCACAAATGCTGTATTTCTCACACAAAATAAGTCTCTTTCACAGGCAAAAATTCACTGAAAATATACGAGAGATAACACTAATAGTCTCTCAAGACTCAGCAATCAAGAATTTACACACAGCACTTTAAAAACAGCTTCATAAAAGCAAGCCAAAACACAGCTGCTATAGCACTATCAAGTCACAAAGCAAGCGTACTCGCTGAGAGAGCTTTCACAATACGCGCTCTCTCACACTGGGCGTTCAACTCACTCTCTCAAAGCTTGATCAACACTCAACTGTCGGGGCGACGCACGCTTCTATAAATAGTCGACGCAGGAGGTACAAGAAGTTTCCAGAAAAGTCAATTTCTCGAGGGTTCTATATAAAGCGTGAATTTTGATTACGTCATAGAAGAGAAATGTTAGGTTATTATGCGTTTTAATGCAGGAAAAACAACTTCCAGCCCCCATTGGGAAAATCGCGCCAAATGACCAAAAAGTCGCCAAGCTTGGCGACTTTTGGAGAAATATCGCCAAATTTGGCGCCAAAAATAAGTCCCCAAATGTGAAGAGATCTAAGCTCTAGGACCAATATTTCTCGAGTTTTCTAGAACATCCATTGAAAAACAATGGCAAACCGAAACCTCCATATCTCCGGTTCTAATTGGCCGATTTTGATGCAACAAAAAGCAAAATTTATTTATTTGAAGCGTAGAATACGAATTTTAAACCATTTTAAGCCCCAGAGCAGCGGGTTGCCCCGAAAATTCGTAACATTATTCAACCGTGACAGAATTTTCCAGTGAACTAACATGGCCGCCGTTAGCTCACGTTAGGAGGTTAGCAGCGATTACAAAAAATAAGAAAAAACTGCCACATAAATTCTTTGAAAAGAAAAATCTTTCAAAAATGGAAGAAGGAACCTTAGTAAAATATGTAGGCTGTGTAAAGGAGCTACCACATTTGACATCGAATAAACACGTTTGACAGCTATGGCAATCTACATTCATTTAAAAGACAACAGAAACACATTATAGCTCATAACTCATCAATATTTTTGAGTTACTATTAATTTTCTAAAATTACGTGTACAATACCAGAGCTCAAAATTCAAATATTAACAGGAAAATTATTTATTGCATATTGCGATAAAGCAATGCTATATACAATTTATTTCTGCTAAAAATTTTGTCAGTCGTGCCTTAGTTCACGAAGCGCGATCGTGTTAACCAGTCATTGTGGGTTCGAGTCCCGAGTAGAGCTTTTTTTTCTTCTTTTTTTTCTAGTAGTGTGCATTAATTTTGCTATATAATGATGCTTTAGGAAACACCGCTAAAATGGTGAATCTTAGCACCACATTTTTCAAAATACCGATTACAGCTAAATTGGCACCGGAATTTCGGTGAAACGTTCAGCTATATTTTTAAGAGTGTACACAAGGGTTTCGAGAATTTCTTTGGGATTTTAGAAGTTGTACGCAAGGAGAAAAAGTTGGGGAACCACTGATCTAAGGGAAAAATCAAGTCTACGCTCATCAATTCCTGACTGGCTAGCAGTTGAGTCAACTCTAATTATTAGAAGAGTTGTTAAAATTGGTGCCCGTAGACAACGTTGCACAGTCTACAACAACGAAAAACAATTTCCGGATAAGCTCGAAGGTACCAGGTATAATTTGACGTTTGGCACATCGAGAACAATACCCGACCAGAAATCATCTTCATGAAAATGTAGACTGTGCAATGATGTCAAAGGGCACTACTTCGAACAACTGTTGTATTAATAAATCAAAGAACTCTTATTGTACTTAGTATTGTACTTCTATCGTTTCAGCGTGACGTCGAAATTTGCATGCGTTTTTAACAATTCTTACCGTCTTGACATGGTTTGAAACCCCTATTTTATCATAAGTTTTGATTCACTTCATGCCATCTCGTCATTCATCTGAATTTTTGGATTAAATTTTGGAATACCCTGTACTATAGCATACCAGAACCTTGCGTTCCTATTTTTTACCGTCTCATGTTTTAGAAGCTATAACTGAAGGGGACCGTGAAATAGGTTTCCTACTGCCTTTTGAAAAGCTTTTTCTGAAAATCATTTTTGTTTCAGGATACTTACCCGTGGAGAATAAAACGCTTGTTAATGATCCACAGCAATAAAATGTTACAGGCCATCTACAACACAGTACGTCATCTTGTGAAAAAGAAAATTGCTGATAGGGTAAGTCAATACAGATGATTGCCCAAACTAAATTTATACTTGTTTACAACAGTGAAACAAACAAACAAACAAACAAACAAACAAAATCTCAAATTCTTTCAGATTTTATCTAAGCACTCGGCTGTGAGAATTTCAGTTTTTTTTTTTTAATCTACTAGGTGCAAAGGCCCCTAGACTCACTACGCTCGCTTTTCGTATGAGGCATTCGGCCCCTAATAAGGCTCATTCGTAAAAAAGGCATAATTTCAACAAATAAAACCCAGTGGTTGGATCAGATTGAATGTTACCGAGCTACACATTGCTTGGTTCTTGCATGCTGCTTGGAACATAAAAATTTAAACTTCGCACTATATTTAATTTTGTGAAACCCATGGAGTACCTTGCGTACTAGCCAATTATGGCGAATTTTCATATTTTGGGGACTTGCTCATATGTATAGTTAATAATTAGCTCTAAGGAAACAGTACTTCTTTGTTTTCTTTGAAAAAAACTACGTAACAGCTTGCAGCCAACGGCGACTTTTCACTATTTAGCGATTTACGCATGCTCACATCCTATAATTACTGCTCATGTAAGGTTCCCGGAAAATCGTTATCCATATTTTCATATACATGATCCTTTGCAGATTGGCGTATTTATCACCTCGAATTATATCATCTTGTCGCGCTGGCAAATATCCAAAGTGTACAATAACTGCTATAATGGCATAGTCAACGCCAACAAATATTTCTACTGGTAGAAAATAATCCAGCTGGACCGAACCGGCTTTAAAATAATCTGCATTTTAATTAATTTTCATTTTCAAGATATTGGGTTCTAACACTTTTGAATTCGCGGTTTGGATTCACCCTGCTTGGAAAGATACCATTTTGGCAGATCGTACCTAATGCCAAAATGACGCTTTTAAAATCAGTTACAATTAGTTATTCTCTTTTGAAAAAACGAATAATCACTAATTCTAAACTTCTGTTGTCTAAGCGAACTCAGTATTTGAAAATTGTCAACTTTGTGTAACATACTTTGAGTTATTTATTTCATATACTTTTTAATTTGGTATGAAATGGGTGTAATTCTACTTTATATTTGTCAATTTTACGCGATACTACGTAGTTGGAAATGCTTTGTTTCAAAGTAATGGATGATTTTATGCCAAATCTGGCAACCATTATGTTTTATTTTTTCAGATTTTTATTAATATCCTCTAAAATAATTCGATTTTCGAAATTTAAGTCAGCTTATGAGGTTCCTCGGAATTTTCCGAATCCGTGGACATGTTTCTCCAAATTCAAATCCCCACGGTTTAGGAGAAGATAGGCCAGCAAGTTCTTGACAGCGTGGACAGAGACCCTTACTTTTTTTTAGAATAGAGAGATTCAATCAATTCTGCCATATAGAGTAATATGATAGCTGTAAGCGCTCATACAGACTCCTGTTCGAATAATTTGTTGCTGAAAATTGCATCAATTATTATTTCGCCCCTAGAGGTGAAATGTTTTCGATTAGTGCGTATTGGAAAATCTAAAGTATCCATTTCAGTTATGAAATCGGATCCTTGATCGGAATTTAATTTTATGTTAAAATCTCCTACTGAAACAGTCTTACAATGAACCTCCTTCAGTAACGTTTCAAATATAGCGTCTAATTTATCTTCATAAGAAATTCGAGGACTAGCGTATGTAACTGCAAATCTCACTTTATCTTGAATATACGCAATGACCATTTGAACACCATTGATCTGGCTCGTGCAGGCACAGGTAAAGTGTTCAATATCCTTTTTATAAAGTGACTAGCTGAAGTACCCGTTCTTCGCACGGGAATGAATGGACTTTTTGATATTAATATTTGTTGTGATTACTATTTATTGTAATAAAGAGATATAGCAAAATGGATATCGCGTTATATTGTGTTCAATAATCATGCATACTGAATTTCAAGGCAATCGTTTTTACGGTGCAGAAAGCGATGCGGCGTAGCACAATCTAGTGGCGAGTTTTAGCAAAACGGATACGGCAAAAATATTCTTCGCATTCAGATATCGATGTATACGAATTTTCATGACGATCGGCTGAAAAGTCTTGAAGTTCATGTGTTGACGCGACATCTAGTGTCAAGTTATAGGAAAATGGATCGTGCCAAACTCTTCCCCGTGTTCAAATATCTATGTATACCTATTTTCATAGCGATTATTCGCACAGTCAAGAAGTGATACACTGCAGGGCCATCTAGTGGTTAATTAAAGTAATGATTTGCTACAGCGCCGTCATGTGGCGAGTTATAGCAAAATGTATAACGCCAAAATATTCTCATTGTTCAAATAGCTATGTATAATGATTTTCATAGCCACCGTTTGAATGGTCAAAAATTTGGCCTGCTGCAGCGTCATCTAGTGGCGAGTTAAAATAATAATGCATTGCAGGGCCATCTAGTGGTGAGTAACATCAAAAGTAACGCAGTTAGAATATATTCTTCGTTTTCAAATGTGTAAGTATAAAAAATTTTATGCCGATCAGTAGAACGGTATAGAAGTTGATGCGTTGCAGCGCTATTTAGCGGTAAGTTACAGCAAATGGATAGTGAAAAATATTCTCCGTGTTCTAATATTCGCGTGTACCAAATTTAATCGAAATTTGTTGGACGATATTCGCATAGCAAACGGCTAAACGGAATAGAATTCGACGTTCTGCTGCGCCACCTAGTGAAAAGTTAGAGGAAAACGGATAGCATAAAAACCTTCTCCATGAAAAAAGACTTAGGTGAACCAAATTTCATGGTGATCGGTGAAACGGTGCTGGAGTTTTTCAACCTCCTACACACATACCAACATTCATTTTTATCTATAACCAGTCTTATTATACGTATATACCAGTCTCAAGTAAAATCCAGTTTCAAATCTAAGCCTCGCCAAAGTGCCAGCATACGCCATTTTGCAAGAGTTTTTTCAGGGAATCATTTGAAGCATTGACTTAGCAGCAATCAAAATGGGAAATGGTTCGACCGCCAGGCATTTATTTGAAAAGTGGAATCCCTTAATACAGCCGCGTTTTTTAAATTATCAACTATAACATGTTTTATTCATCGTTACCTCGATGTACTATATGGGAAGATTTCAATTTTCTGAAATTTGGCGGATTTCCCCCAAGTTAAATCAATGTACTCAATTGGCGAGAATTCTGAAGCTACATCGCTTGAAATGTCCTAATAACTGCATTATTTCTGCACGGATAGTTAAAATTTAATGCTGTATTCTAAGAAAACCTACACTTGTTTTCAAAAATGCTCTTCCCTTAAGCTCTCAGTAAATTGAGCCAAAAAGCCTAAAACTGTGCAAACCGCTAGAACTCACACTCTAAAAATCGGCCTATCAGCCATTTTATTTTTCGCCAAACTAAAAAAAATTACATATTAGTCTCGGATATCTTCGATCCTCATTGTTTTGCGTATAAAACATTTCATTCCTGCTCTCATTTCTTATGCGCACACGATATTATAATTAAAAAAATAACCTAAAAAAATAAACTAAAAAAATCATTATTATTCTTTTATTTTTACTTTAAGAATTTAAAACATTTTATTCGGCAAAATCGCCACACATGGCAATCAAGATGCTTATTTCACACACTTTTTTCACTACAGGGGTTAATATTACGTAAAGCTTTCTGCGTGGAGAACATAAAAAATCTCTTAAATTCCGGGAACGGAAATTAAGGGAACCCTTCAGGAGGAAAACGTTTTTAAGTGGAGTTTCAAAGTTTTAAAGTGGACTATCATTTATTCTATATTATTTTACATATCTGTGTAAAATTTCAGGCTGACAGGTCCATTTTTGTGGAATTGTATACTACCCAAATCAACAAATTGACAAACATAATTTAATTTTTATTTATAAGATAACCTACGCTTGTTTTTAAAAATACCCTCTCATCAAATTGCGCCAAGCGCTAGAATCATAGAAAATCTGACACACTTTCAGATTTTTAAATACGCACTAAAGTGCTATATATAAAAAGAGTTATAATCCATGGGTCTTCCCTATTTTCGTTCCTTCTTTTATTAAGTTGGAAAGTGTATCATTATTCATGAGTGTGATTAAACAAAATTAAAATTGATATTTCTAACATCCTTTTTTCTGGATGTAATACATTAGATGCAGAAAAGCTGCTCTGAAAAATGCACAATTCCAAATGAATGAAAATTTCAAAAACTTATACGCAGGTGTATTCATAACCCAAATATCAGACGATTAAATTACGATAAATAGCGCCAAGCGTTAGAATCCTCCTCAAAATCGCGAGAATGCTGAAGATAGATCGCTTGAAATCCCTTAATAACTGCATTATTTTCGCAGGGATCATTAAAATTTAACGCTGTATTCTAATAAAACCTTTGTACTTGTTTTCAAAAATCCGTTTCCTTAAGCTCTCAGTAAATTCTCCAAGCCGGAAACTGTGCAAACCGCTAGAACTCACTTTCTCGGCATTTGAGCCATTTTATTTTTTCGCCAAACTAAAAAATTTTAACATATTAGCCTCGGAAATCTTCAATTCTTATTGTTTTGCGTATAAAACATTTCATTCCTGCTCCGATTTCCCATGCACACGATATTATAATTAAAAAATATATAACCTTACGAATATAAACTAACAAAAAAAAATCATTATTATTCTTTTATTTTTACTTTGGGAATTTAAAACATCTTATTCGGCAAAATCGCCACACATGGCAACCACGATCCTTATTTCACACTTTTTTCACTACAGGGGTTACAATTACGGAAAGCTTTTTGCGTGGAGAACATAAAAAATCTCTTAAATTCCGGGAACGGGTGGACTTTCAAAATTTTAAAGTGGACTATGATTTATTCTATATTATTTTACATATCTATGCAAATTTTCAGGCTGATAGGTCCATTTTTGTGGATTTGTATACAACTCAAATCCACAAACAAACAAATAAACAAACAAACAAACAAACAAACAAACAAACAAACAGAATTTCATTTTTATTTATAAGATTTTTATAAAGTTTTCTCTCTATTCTAAAAAAAAAGTAAGGGCCACTGTCGTCGCCGTTGTCAAAAGATTGTTCGCCTATCTTCTCCTAAACCGTGGGGATTTGAATTTCGATTAAGGTGCCTACAGATTCAAAAAATTCCGAGGAACCTGCTAAGCTGACTTAAATTTCGAAAATCGTATTATTTTAGAAGATATTAATAAAAAAAAAACTAAAAAAATAAACATAATGGTTGCCAGATTTGGCATAAAATCATTCATTCCTTTGCAACAAAGCGTTTCTAAGTATCTAGAATCACGTGAAATTTACAAACATGACTTAGACTTACGCCTATTTTACGCCAAAATAAAAATTATATGAAATAAGTAACTCAAAATGTGTTACACAAAGTTGACAATTTTCAAATCGTAAGTTCGCTTAGACAACAGGAGTTTAGAATTAGCGATTATTCGTTTTTCCAAAACAGAATAACTAATATCTTGAAAATGAAAAATAATTAAAATGCAGATTATTTTAAAGCCGGTTCGAACCAGCTGTATTATTTGCTACCAGTAGAAATATTTGGAGGCGTTAACTATACCATTATAGCAGTTATAGTACACTTTGGATATTTGCTAGTGCGATGAGATGGTATAATTCGTGCTGCTAAGTACACCAATCTGCAAACGATTATGTAAATGAAAATATGGTTTTCGGTAACCTTAAATGAACAGAAATTATAGGTTGTGAGCATGTGTGAATCGCCAAATAATGAAAAATCGCCATGTGTGGCGTATTCGCAAGTTGTCCAATAGGTTTTACATTATTGAAAATACAGCTGAAACAGATGTTCTGATTTTATTACGCTTTAGCTCCTAATTAATATAAATTTGAATGGCAACATTAAATATCATTGTGTTTCTGAGGAGTGCAAATAATTTTTTCCAGGGATTATAAGCGGAGTTCGCACTCCAGGTGGAGTATAGCTCAGGACCCGTACAACACGGATTCCCATAACAAAATATCTTCCGTGTTATGAGGGGGTGGGGGTCTACTGTAGTGTGAAGTTTAAATTTTTATGTACAGCTGCGGAAAAAAAAGTCCCACTTGTACTTTTTTCGGCAGTTGTTCGCCGTACAGCAAAGTTACAGATGCCAATCGTTTACGATTGACGTACACTTTAATTTGCTATGCATAAAAATTGCATAAGGGGCCATCTACATATTAAAATTCGCACCAACTTTTTTTTCTCAATAGCAACCCCTAGATTTCACTTCATATTTCAAAAATTTAGCTCATTTTAACCCCGGACACCAATTTTCAATAAATTTGGACTGAAAATGAGTGAGTTATGAGCACCCAAAATCCCCCTCCCCCTATGTTAAAGTATTTTTTCATACTTCAATTCAAATCTCATATAATATTGATAGTGAGAATCTGATTTTTATTCGTACTATTAGAACTAAACGACCCAAACATAATTTAATGTTATTATGATTTTTAATAAATTATTAATATGAATTATGAATTATTAAATTAATGTTCAAAAAATTATGAATAGCGACCTAGCCAAATTTCGATAGAAATAGATGCAGAAAATAATATTGCATGGCTGTGCAAAATTTCAAATTTTTACGTTCAGTAGTTTAATTTATATTAAATAAAATATGTTATTTTCATGAGTTAAGGGACCATATATAAATTTATTAAGTGAAAATTTTTTGAAAATTGCATAAAATAAGCGTAAATTAGATTTATTTTGTGCAAAAACACAGTAAAAGATACCAGTATTAAAAAATACCAAATTTTGAAGCAAATAAATTAGAGTTTTTACAATTTGATGGGGATTTTATAAAGCTTGTATTGTTGCGTCCGCTACCATATTCCCCAAATAAAATATTTTCCAACTATAGAATTAGATGCGGTAGATGTATGTCTTCTAATACAACGTCCTATTTCTGAAAAACTAACATCCTCAACTTTCCAGGCATGAATGTGACCTTTTTTAATATCGGAAACATTAGGTCTTTGGACTTCCCCATACTTTATTAAACATTCAAAATCACGTTTTTCTGTCTAATTTTCATCTAAGTATAAATTAAAATACCGCCAAAAGTCTTAAGAGTATTGCACATTGCAGACGATATTAAATGAAGAAAGTGAAATAACAAACACAGTGATAATATTGGGTCGGGAAAAAAGTAATTGCGTTTTTTACATGAAATTCAAACAAATAAATTTTCTATCAGGAAATCATTCTTCAAGTTCGACCATAGCACAGTAATATTCATGCTTGTATTCAGAAGAGCAGAGAGCAGCCTCCAACTCCTGCCAACATTTCACCTGTCTAAGAGAACCATCAAGGGAAATACTCAATAACAATTTCAAAATGACAAAGCTTTTCAAAATCGTGAGCAGTCATTTTGCATTTTTCCCTTAAATCATGTGTACGAAACAAGGAAGCTATGAACTCACGGGTCATTTGGACCACAGACTAAATATTCTAATTTCTACCCTTGATATTCTCAGTACAAAAAACTTTAAGAGAGATGGAAACAATATTTTCCTTGAACCTAATATTAATTTCTTTTAACTCTCGCGAGCGAAATTAATGAAAGGCGAAAAGTTCGGAACCTACAAATAGCGTTTTTCAATTTGCAGAAAGTACCTTAAAATCGCGCAAAAATTAATTCGTCATATCTCCGGAAATTATCGTAGAAAACTGTTGAAAATTTATATTTAGGGTAATCTAAATGTTCTCTTTCGTTTAATAAAGTCAAAAAACCGGGTTGCCATTGAGAAAAACGAAGTTGATGCAGAATTAAATATGAAGACGGCCCCTTATGGAAATTAAATTAGTAGTAAATTAAAGTATGCGTTATTTCATATTATGGTATATATAACTATCATATGGTATATATAACTATCATTATGGTATATATAACTATCATATTATGGTATATATAACTTTTCTGTACGACGAACGACGGCGAAATAAAAAGCAAGTGGGGCGTGTTTTCCGCAGCTGTACCTATGAACATGCAAGAACCAAGATATGTGTAGCTCAGTAACATTCTATCTGATCCAATCTTCGGGTTTTGTCTGTTGAAATTATGTCTTTTTTACGAATAAGCCTTATTAGGGTCCGAATGCCTCATACGAAAAGCGAGCGTAGCGAGTCTGGGGGCCTTGGCCCCTAGTCCTGTATAAAAAACATAACTCCAGATGGCTTTCTGTTTTGGAAACCACTGCATATCTGTTCGACCAAAGTGAATCCTGGTATTTAAAAATCATCTGAAGGGATAGTCCATGTTTCCGTTAGCAATATCAAATCACTCTGCAGAAAACATGAATCAAACGGAAAAGTGACCACGGCGCACAGCGTAGACAAAAATCCCGTGCTTGAAAGAAATAGCACCCGAGTGCTAAAAAAAAAACTCGGCTGTTCGAGCCTCGTTAGGGGGAGACCACCTGAACCCCCCTAATTTTTTAGTTTCATCATTGCCATATTAAAACGATATTAATCGATTATGCCATTTTATCTCTCACCTTTCGTGTATTTCGCCTGGTAACCCTATGTTGAAATTTTTATGATAGTAACATATTTATAGAAAAATGCATGTGATGCATATTCTACAGCTTACGAAATATTGTCACAATAGATTAAAGCTGTTGTGAACTAATAGTATTTAAATATATGTAAAGTTATGTCGCATTTTTATGTCGCTTTGTTGGGTCACATTTTTCGGACAATTTTCAATAAAGGGGGTGAGAGATAAAATGGCATAGTCATTAATATAAAGAATTATTAGATTTAGTTGATTATTTTCAGAACTACTTGACAGATTCTAAGGAAATTTGCTGGATGACTTATGTAACACAATCTCTCTATGTAAAGGAAGATGTCCTGACTGACTGACGATCTTCGCCCAGCCAAATATACCGGAGGTACAGACATGAAATTTTAGGAACTTAAACCTTTTGTGCCAAAGGCCTCATTTAAGAAGCGATTTTTAAAAATTCGAACCCAGATTGGAGTGCCGGTCCAAAACGTTCTTTTCTTCCCGTCATATCTCATGGAGGAAAAGAGATAGCCGGAAAATTTTTGCTCTAAAATGTAACTAATACAAATACCTAAAAAATTATTTCCCTGTTTTTTAGAATTCGCATCCGAACGGGCGTAAGGTGCCGAAAACGTTCTTTGAAGTTCTTTTTACATTTTCCCTTCATATCTCAGAGGAAAAAAGAGGCAGCCGTAAAATTCTTGCTTCAAATTGTAACTAATACAGATACCTAAAAATCATTTTCAGGGTTTTTTAGCATTCACATCCGAACGGGGGTAAGGGACCAAAACGTTCTTTTCACATTTCTCTTCATATCTCACAGGAAACAAGAGATAATCGTAAAATTCTTGCTTTAAAATGTAACTAACACAAAAATGCGTAAAAATTATTTTCAGGGTTTCTTAGAATTCGCACCCAAACGGGGATAAGGGGCCCCCAACGTTCTTTTTTTTCACATTTCCCTTTATATCTCAGAGGAAAAAAGAGATAGCCGTAAAATTTTTGCTTTAAAATGTAACTAACAGCAATACCTGAAAATATCTTTCAGGGTTTTGTAGTGCTCGCACCCGGCCCGTTCTTTTTACGTTTCCTTTATATCTCAGAGAAAAAATAGACAGCCATAAAATTCTTGATTTAAAATGTAGCTAACAGAAGCAACTAAAACTATTTCCAGGGTTTTTTTTTTTTTTTTTTTTTGAAATCGTACCCAAACGGTGGTAAAGGTCTAAAACTTTCTTTAACGTTCTTTTCACGTTTTCCGTCATATCTGAGAGAAAAAAGTAGACAGACATAAAATTCTTCGATTAAAATGTAACAAACAGAAATACCTAAAAACCATTTTCAGGTTCTTTATTTTTAATTCACACCGAAACGGGATTAAGGGATCAAAATGTTCTTTTCACATTTCCCTTAATATTTGAGAGGCAAAAAGATATAGCCGCTATATTCTTGCTTTAGCATATATCTAACATAAGTATACCTAAAAATCATTTTCTCAAGGTATTTTTGAATTCGCTTCCAAACGGTGTAAGGGTCTAAAACGTTTTTTTAGCTTTCTGTTCACGTTTTACTTCTTATCTCAGAGAAAAAAAATAGACAGCCATAACATTTTTGCTTTAACTAACAGAAATGCCTAAATATCAGGGTTTTTTAGAATTCGCACACAAACGGTGGTAATGGTCTAAAACGTTTTTTAGTGTTTTCCTTCATATCTCAGGGGGAAAAAAGACATAACCATAAAATTCTTGCTTTAAAATGTAACAAACAGAAATACCTAAAATATTTTTCAGGACTTTTTAGAATGCGTGTTCAAACTGGTGTGAGAGGCCAAAACGTTATTTTCATACTTGTTATCATACATCGAAGGAAAATGAAGATAGCCATAATAATCTTGCATTAAAAAGCATCGAACACAAATTCGTAAAAATCTGTTTCAAGTTTTTTTTTTTTTTAATTGACCACAATAAGCTGTAGTTTCCAAAAAAAAGCTTTTTCTTTCACGCATATTTTAGCTCTTGGGTGCTGTTAATTTCAGACAAAGAGTTTTGTCTACCTGATGAAAGGGCGAATCACTTTTCAAGGGTGCCAGGTTAAATGTGAAAAGTCGCCAAGGTTTGCCGTTTCTGGTGATTTATCAACAAGTTTGGCATGAAAAAATAAGTCCCAAAACTGGACCCATCTTGCGGATATCTTCCATATTTTTCGAAAAATTGCATAACCCTATTTTTTTTTAAATTGGAACATTGGTGTCTATATTTGTGTAAATAAAGGTGAAGTATAGTTAGAATATGTCTGGCGAAGGATTTTAAAACAATTTTAGTAGACGATTTTAATTAAATTTCAGTTTTGAAGAAATATTTGATGGAACAAGGAAGATAAATACGGCACACTCGCGGATTATGATGCACATTCCAAACAGTATTTTAAAAAATCAAGCTGTTATTAGAATATACTTGATACGATATATTAACGTATACTGTAAAATAAATTTGTAAGCGATTGAATGTATAACCAAAATATGTTTAATATCTAATTTTTCATTTGTATTAGTTAGCTTAACATTTTCCGCGTGAAGAACGGGTACTTCAGCTAGTAAATAAATAAATCAGTTCAATAGCTACACGACACGCTCATATTGGTGTGTAATATACATCAGAGTTGGAAAGTAAGAAATAGTTTTTACAGAATGGAACAAAAAATGAGTTATTAAAGGATATGCTTCCGCCACATTATAATTTTATTCAGGAAGTTTAACAGTTTGCAACTTCTTGTGGAAATTAGACACATTCGTTGAGAAACGCTGTTTTCAAGCTGCGAGGAGTTAACAGTTGCAATTAGTCTCCCCACAGCGACACAAACATTCTCTATAAGATAGTAGTCTGAAGATTTGGCTGTCTGTTAATATGTCAACCTAATATTTTCACATTAAAAAAAAAAAAATCCTCAGCCGCGTGAGCTCTATGTGTGCCCACGTGTTGTACCAAGTACCAGGGACAGTACTCCTGAAACGGCCAACATCGGTCTCCAAGTTTCATCATTATACCTCAAAGCAATGACAGTTGATCTTTCAAAGTCTGCAACTATTCAACACGATACCTACCCAGACTATACAAAACCTCCGCTATTAATATAATGGTCTATTTGTCTGACACTGAAGAGCTGATGGTGTGTCCTTGGCCTGCTTCATATGAAAGTATGTCGAGAATCAGGAATTAACGGGGCTGATCAAGGAAGAGAATGGTCGCCCATTGATCACTTCTCTACCATCGCTGCAACCAACTCTCCTGTTCAGGAAAATCTTGGTGCTAGCTGGCATTTTTACTGAACAATAGGAAAAAAAGCTGAAATCTCGTCCTGTAGTTCATTTAGTTATGCATATAATCGAAGTGAACGTCAACTGGCGCATTTGCGGTGGGTGTAGCCGTATACTGCCCCGGCCACCCATACATGTAAAATAATTTTTTAAAATAATTATAATAAAAAAGCTAATACTTTGTACATGTGTTTATTACGTTGTATATAATTGGAAAAAATAGTCAACTAACTTAATAGCAGTGGAATGTTGAAATTCTATATTTAGCATTATTGTAACGTCTAGTTGTGCACCTCCCTTTTTAGATTCCAATCGACAGGATAGTTCATTTACAGGGCTATTCAAAAGATTTTTCATACATTACACTCTATTGGCAGAAATTCATTAAAGCGTATTTTAGAGATATTAAGTTATTACAAAACAAATCAAAAGTGATATATGTTGTTGAGGATTACGAAATGAATCTCTCCATTGATAATAGTGATTTTATCACTAATAGTTCTTTTACAGGACCACTCAAAAAAAAAAGTCAAACACATTATGGTTAGTGGCTGTTTCATGTGTCCTGTATTTATATTGGCGAAAAATCGCTCATTTTGGCTGACCGCCGTGATAATTCGTAAGTACCGGTAAGTACATGTTTAAGTGGGGAGTTGACGTATAATCCACCGCTATAAAGTCAGCTGACTATTTTTTTTTTCATTTAAATCCAACGTGATAAACACGTGTACAAAGTATTAACTTTATTATTATTATTATTATTATTTTAAATTATTTTACATGTGCCGGTGGCCGGGGCTGCTACACCCACCGCTACTCAATCACCTAACCTTCATTTTGTTTACTAACAATATAAAATGAACCAAAGTACAAAATCTCAGACTTTTTTCGATGATGACCCCAAAATGGCAGCTGGCTTCCGGACTAGAAGTGAACATTACGCAAACAGGAAATCTCGCAGACAGACCTCTTTTAAAGATTTCTGGAACCAATAACCTTGGAAATTCAGCTCCTTTTTGGCTGCATAGAAACGAGATGAGAAAATGTAACATGCCTGTTACACTTTGTTTTATTGGACAAGATATTATCTTCTTTCGCTCTCTCGGTTCTTTTCATACTTGCAATAGATTGATACTGTGTTTTGAAAGTATTTCCATGAGATGGACATGACGATTCTGAGTATTACATTGAACTCTCAACAAATCTAGACTTGAGGCTAGTATGATTGGAACCTCTCATCAATTCTCTGCCTCATTTAGACATCTAATCATTGGTGCTTACTCATTTTGACTTTCTGGATTTGAATTTAACTTACTTAGAAAAAGAAAAAAAGAAACCCATAAATTTGGCAAAGGGAGAGAAAACGAAGAAAATATGCACTTTGCCATGCTTGCTAATAAAACTTGTTCCTCTGCTATCTTTGTCGAAACACATATCTACGCTTATGTATTGGATTCAAAGACTTTCGTCTTTGTTTGGGAGTAATTTTTTTCATTTCGTTCAGTCCTATTTCCAAATTCGTCGAAATATGCAAATTTTCTCAATGTTCGACACCAGAGTACATTTAACTGTTATTTTATAATTTGTGGGTTCACTACATTTCATCTTAATTCTAAACATTTTCGATATATAATATCATCTTTATGTATTAAAACACTAAGACAGCTTGAGGCAGATTCTTGAAAGACGCATTTGATGCAGCTTGATCATGTGCATACTCTCCCGGACAAATCAGTAACCAGCCTTTCTTCTCACATAAGTATTGCATTTCATGAGACAAAACGTCAGTTTCACGTCAAATTGAAAAGCATTAGAAAGGATTAAGTTGAAATGTATCTCTTAAAGTTCAAAAATTTTTAAATTACTATTACGATCATGTGGATAAAAGGAGTTTAAAATATCAGATGATGCGTTTTTCCGAAATGGTATAAATAGCTGTATTCATATGGCAGTTTTCTTCTGAAAGCATCAATTTAATGATGTCGGATGCTGAAATAAATGAACACAATCACCAATCACTTTAGCCATAGGTTTGAGGAATGGGTATTTTGCACGTGACGTCACTTGATTTGATACTCCACGTGCACGATCTTATGGTGATGATTAGTTTCGGTTTCAGCTTGTTTGGACCTAAGGGATTATTTGACACTTTCTAGTAGAAATATAGCTGTTGAAAAAGAAGCTAGAATATTAGTCATTAACAAATAATAGATTTTTATAAATGAATTTTATCTTCATTGTGAGATTTTATTTAAAATGTTAATAATAATTAAATACTAAAAATAATTTAAAAGATCGTACTTTAAAAAAGTGTGGGAGGTTTTTAATGAATATTTGAATTATTTTAAACTCAGAAAACTCAAAATCAACTCAATGATGTATTATTTATACGTGTTTGCAACAACGTAATAATTTTAGAACACTAATATTCTTTTTATTAACAAAGTTTTGAAGCGAAATGCGATATCATCGTCTTCTAAACCATCTATTTAAGTATTAAAAAGACAGTAACTCATTCCGAGCGGCTCTAATAATGAGAAACAGTAATTATAAAATGGATACTGAATGCATTTCAATAGGACTGGCGGATGTAAATACCGCCAGCAGACGAATTTTAGCCTCGAACTCAGACACCATGCAAAATGTCCATTATGCACATGTTTCGACGCTCCCAAAAAAGCTTGAGAAAACGAAAGGGAATAAATTAGTGATAAACACGTCGGTCAAGGAATTTGAAGACACCTAATTATTAAAACTTTGGCAACCCCCCGTCCCCTACCTCCCAAAAAATAATAAATAAAAAAATATATAAAGTAATGTACTTACATGTTGTTCCAAACCGCCGTGTTAATTATAAGTTACGGTGCCACATAACCCTCCAAGCGGCTGAGACGTAAAATCCCGTCATCTGTAAACGTTGTTCAAAGCGGCTGAGACATAATTTTCTGCTCCTTTTTTTCTGCTTCGAAAGCGGCTGTGACATAAAATCCCGTTACTGCTTACCCCCACTCACCAAAACACCTGTGACACTTAGATTGATGGGTTGCAAAGGAGGGGAGAGAGCACAATGGCCAAGACACGCCTACGATACTTTAATTGCAGCTTTCAACCCCCCACAAAATTATTTGCAGATGTGGTGATCATACCTTTTCTAAATAAAGAAGAGAGAGGCCGAATGATTTCGGTATTTTTTCAGACCAGTGATCGTTTGAACCGGAGTCCCTTCTAACATGGTCGGGCACGGGAAATAAGTTTGAATATTTCGTAGTTTTCAAAGATCTCCAGGCTACATTTTCATTTATAATAATTTTAAATTTTTAATGAAAATAAGAAATTTTGAGTAAATATTTTACTTCTTTCAAATGTTACCTGAAAAGGAAAAGGTGTTGCCTCGAATACAACAAAACAGTTGGCATATAAAAAGAAACATATTTTATTGGAAGAGACCGATTTAACATATATGGAGTCTTGGGCACACATGCTTACGGATGAAGAGGGGCTTTAAAGAAATGTATTGCATATTATTATTTAAATTAATACAAATTTACATGTCATAAACCACTCCTGTATAAATATTAACTCTGTAATTATCCTATTATATAGTTACGCTGATCCGTTACTCACTCTCTAACAAATCCGGTCCCGCCACTTCCAAATAGAACTTTTACCGTCATTAATCCAATCAGATTAAAAAGTTACTGTGTAAAACTTTAATGAAATACATACAGCTCGTGCGATCGGCTTGAAAAATTTCATAATTATGTAATATATATATATATATAAACGATCTGCACTATTTTAAAAATCTGAAAATCCACCCTCTCTCTCATTTTTAAGTGATTTTCAGCTTTATTTTATTGCGCATTTAATCGCGTTAATTTTCCAGTAAAATCAAAATCAAACGTCAATAACAGAGCTTGATCCGTGATTAAGTCCGTAATTAAATTACAAGACAGTCGGAACACGTACTCAACTTCCCTCACTATTTTTAGGAGAGTCCAATGTCACTTTATCTTACATTTCATTGTTTACATCAATACTATAAGGACGTTTTGGCAACCAACTATGTTTCAAGAATATTATTTTTTCCATTCCAATTTTAATGAACTAACGCATTATGTAGAAGCTGTCTGGTGTTATAAAATAAAGACAACTTCTACATAATGTGTTAGTTCATTAAAATTGGAATGATAAAAATAATATTCTTGAAACATTAGAAGCCAAAAAGTCCTTATAGTATTTTTCATGTAAACAATGAAATGTAAGCTAAATATTTAAGCAAAGTGACATTGGGCCCTCCTAAAAATAGTGAGGAAAGTTGAGTATGTGTCCAGACTGTATTACTGTAAACTAGGCCTCAGTTATTGATGTTTGAGTTTGATTTTACTGGAAAATTAACACGATTAAATGCGCGATCAAATTTATCAGTAAAGCTCTATTCCGTCCTAAAGATTAAAACAAAATTAAAATAACTAGCTGAAAAGAACAGTTGTGTAAGATAAAATAAAATTAAATCCCAGTTGGATTCAGTGGTGATGATTCCCCTTCTATGATCTGTGGGCCTCCCACCATGGCCCAGTACACAAGGGGCTGAAAATAGTAGATGGCTGAAGAGTAAAAGTCTAGGGTTCTGGGCTACCGCGCGGCTGTCGATCTAACGGTCTGGGCTTTCGGACGGTTTCGCTAGATGTCTATCGTGAATACGCGGAAGAACACCTGAAAAAGTCCACCGACCAAGGCATTCCGACTTGGCAGATACCCTGAGTGCAGGCTTGCAATAAATGCACTACACTACTCTCTATGATCTGTGAGTTTTCCCTGCTCACCTAGGTCTTTGAATAATCTGCCGGTTTAGCGGAGTGTTCAAAGATCCACGCTAAGAAATTACACATGTAAGAGAAGAGGAAGCTTCTCAAAATCGTCTTTTGAATGATGAGAGCAACCATCCTAAACCTGGTTTCAGACGAAAAGTACTATGTAATCAAAAGTTTAAATTTAAAAAGATCCATTTTTCTTACAAAATTTCTCTCATATTGCCTCCTGCCGTTGAAACTTTTCAGGATCCTCTACTGTCTTAGTTTTACCCTAACTACAACATCTTTCCAGAAAAATTAACTTCCCACAATGAAATGCAAATTTTTTTTTTGTTGTTGCTTTTGTGTTATGTGTGTGTGTGTCAGTTCATTTATGTAAATATGTATACATGGTAGAAAAACTTTTCAACCTGTAAAGAATACACAGAAATAGAGCAATTTGTATAAAGCCAAAATTTTTATCTTAGATTTCAAAGCATTTAAATTTATACCGGCTCACTTGGAAATCGTCAGTTTGTTATCGATTTATTATTTTATTAATGCTGCTTTTAATTGAACAATAAGAATTTTAATTTCTATTTTTATTCTATATTAGCTGATTTACCCGCTCATCACACGGGAATAGAGATTACTTTAACAATTGGTTAAACTAAGCTGCCAAATAGGCGAAAAAGTAAAATTTCCAATTACCTAAATTAAAAAAGTTTAAAAGATTAATTTTAGTGTAATTGTTTGAAATATGAAGTTCAAATCGAAGAGATGTTGCAAAACAAAGCCATGATGTATAAACACATGGAGAGAGTGGGGGGGGGGGGGATTTTCGTTTGATTATTTTGAGAAATCGCAAAATTATTAAATGTTTAATTCGAATTTCGAGTAATTTATTTTTACATATACATAACATGTTATAACTAGCTGCGTATCAGTTCTTCACGACGAAGAAAGTAATGATTTTTTTTACACATGTATTTTAAATTATTCCAGCTATACGGAAACTGAAAAAATGCAGAAAACTTTTACGCGAACCTAGCGTTATGGATATTAAAACATGCTGTCATAGCTAGCTCAATTGTCACACGATGACCCAAAAGCTATATTGGCAGTGTTAACGATCGGGTGACAACCCTTTCTTCTTTCAATACACATAAATTAGAAAAATGTCTTAGTTAATTAAGTAATTTAATTTTTCCTATTCATCTTAAAATAATTTTTTAAGGAGTCGTAATAACCTGGTGTGCAGAAAGTGAAAGGATTCGTTTTCACATCTCGGCTGATCAAAAACCGCTATATGTACATGGCGCAAACGTGAACGATAAATCTGTGGGTCCGCAGCTCCTCTAGCTGTATATAGGCTGGTATACGGACGAGAGTTGCGGATCCGGAAATAACATCCTTTTGGGTGATGCCCTATACACTAAAAAAAATTTTGTGGATTACTAAGAAATCTCTTTGAAACAAAGATGCTATAACTTTTCTTAGTATTGCTGCTAAATAAAGTCATGTAAATCAATTGGCAAACATGGCTTTATTTAGTAGTAATACTAAGAAAAGTTATGGCACCATACTAAAAAAATCTGGAGTGCCTCCACTCGACTTACCGAAGACTTACGATTAGATCATGACCAAGCATTTAAATAAATTTTAATCGATGAATAATTCAAACATATATACCAAATTGAAACTCAATCGAATGCACTATTTAAACGCTAGCACACTTTCAAGACTTTCTCCCCATATACTATAATGTCAAAGAAATCTTTGTCGTAGCCCTGTAGAAAAACTATAAGTCCTATATACACCAAAATCAATACCGGTCTTGCGACGGTGGTTTATAACATGTATGTCCAATTTGAGCTCAATCGAATGATCCGTTTAGGAGCTATCGTGTTCACTCACACACACACACACACACACACACACACACACACATACATACATACATACATCTCGTAAAAACAGCATAAATGAATTCAAAAGACCTCAAAATGTGTAAATACATCAAAATCTCGAAGTCGAATTTTTTCATGATTACAATACTTTCCTTACATGGTACATGTTCGGAAAGTAACAAGTAATGGAATCATTGTTTCCTAGAGATTTCTTGGTAATCAACTGATTTTTTTTTTTTTTTTAAGAGTATAAATTGTAGGGAAAAAAGGATTCTCCACGCTCTAGACGATCCCCAAGTCTGGCATAATAGCTATAAATCAGTCCCGTACTGCTAAGCTGTCAGTATTCGGCTATTAAAAAAAAAAAAATCAAATTATTAAGCAGAAAGGCTTAATTTAAAATGCAGACTTTTTCTAAGAAGGAAAGCGTTCCAGATGAGTTAAAAGGTTAACTCTAACAAATTATATGTCATAATCTAAATAGGTTTGCAATTTTAAATCGTTTGAAATAGCTTCTCGAAATTATTAAACTTCTACTTCTTTAAGAATATTAAAACGAATAAATAGTTTTCGCCTAAATAAAGCATTGATATAAGGATTAATATATATTAAGGATTTCAGTCGTCCAATTCCGAAGGATTTTTTTTTTTTTTTTTTTTTTTTTTTTTTTTATTACATGTGGGAATGACGCCAGTTGTACATCATACATTTAAAATTGACAAAAATGTGTACTCATGTTTTTTTAACCTTTACCGTTGACAAATTAACAGCGCTTCGCTTTTGATTACTCCCTCTAACTGCATAAGGATGCACAAAATGATAGAGAGAAGACGTAGGCGACCTTAAAATTTTGAAAATCCACCCGTTTCCCCAAAAATACTAAAATTCAGAGCCTTATTATCGCATGGGAAAATTGGGACTTTGTAAAGGGCCCCAAATTTCAAATGTTCTGAAATAGTCTTCTTTTATATCAAAATTTTTTGAAAAAAAAAAATCATGGATGGGGCCGCCAAAATTCATCGTGTCCGGGGCCCCTGTTGGTCATAATCAGGCCCTGCTTAAATTTAGCAATTTAAGTCGCTAAAATTATTAAATATAGATAATTTAAATTGAATTAAATTCATTTAATTCAATTTAAGTCAATGCGCCAGTGGGTCCTAATCTGCGCGCAAAACTTGGTATAAGCGCAGAGCATTCAAATAATACAATAGATTCACATAAAAAACGATCCAAAAGAATTACTTATTCACGAGATTTCTTTTGTTAACAATAAAGTCAAACCTTTACATGGCACAAGTAGAGTAGATATGCTCCAGATAGACCATGCTTTGTCAATGAGGGAAAAGGATTAGCACCGTGAGCTATCACTTCTTTGTGAAAGAGGATACAAAAGAAATCCATGCAGAGAGAGCTCTCATTGCTCACAATTCGTTATCTGTGTTGCTGCTGTTTATTTTTGAATATCATAATATAATATAATATATAATATCATAATATAATTGTGGAATAGTTATACTGGAAGAAAAAGTTTTTATTTCACCAGTCTTTGAAATGGACAGTGAGTTCGAATGAAATTAATTTCAAAAATGTTAATGACATAAAGGATTTTTCAATAAACTTCTGCCACAAGAATTTATGAAACTTCGAATTTCATTCAAAATCGAAAATTTTCAGATTTTGGTCTTATAAATCTAAAAGCGCATTCAACTTGCGTCAACTATACATGCATTTTTTTATAAGTGCTAGTACATGTCTTTCAAAGGACACCTCTTTTGCCTTAGCAACTTGAAGGCGCAAGCTATGGTTAAGCGTTAAAAATGACAAAAAAAAAAAAAAAAAAAAAAAAAAAAAAAAAATTGAAAATGTGCGTTTTTGTGACCTTCAGTGACTTTGCGTCGATAACCTGCCACAAATTTCTCATATATTTCATGAAGTTCTATCGTCTAACATTATAGATATGAAATAAATATCATGGCAAGTTGTTCCCGCAAAAAGTTTTTGACCACAGCATTTTCTATTAAATAAGCGAGGAGGTAAAAGAGGTATCACTTACCTCCTTCAAAGGCGTAAGTCCGTCTTTCCTCCGTCATCCCGCTAAATTAGCTGGAACGAAAACTGGAATACACGACATCATTAATTGTATATATTTTAGTTTCGTGCTCTTGAATGAGTACAATATATTTATTTTCCGTCTAGGTTATACAATATACATTTTAAAGACGAATATCATGTTTACAAAGATTGAATTTTGGCCGGTCGGGATGTCGACCGCTTAGCAGCAGCGCATGGAAGAGAGTGGCTTAAAAGTACAGCATGCATGCGTTCTTGCCCCCAGGGTTGCCAGGGGCCCCATAGCACGTGTTAAGTAAGGGGCCCTCGTTTGGGTAATTATCACATGCAGATCCATACATCTACATATGCGGACATCGACGCGTGCAGGAGAAACTGGGTCAGGGAAAGAGTTCAAAGTTTCATAGTTTTATATTTCCCAACACTCCTGCCTAAAACTTGAAACGTTCAATAATCGTTCAAAATGACAGTTCTATGTCCTATAAAGCTCCTTCGTGGAAGAGCTTTTGTCAGGATGTCTGCAGTCATTGAGTCAGTGGGGACGTATTGAAAAGTTATCACCTTGTCTTCTACCAAATGCTTGAGAAGATGGTATCTCAGGTCTATATGTTTTGTTTTGTGATGATGTCTGTCTGATTTGGCCAATTTAATGCACGATTGGTTTGTCTTCAAACACGGTCACTGGATAGTCTTGCGGCATGTCCAGTTCCTTTAGTAGATTTATTAGCCACGCAATTTCTTGTGCAGCACTGGCAGCAGAGACGTATTCCGCCTCAGCTGATGACAATGTCACGCACAGCTGTTTCTTGGAAACCCAGTAAATAGATTATTTCCTAGCATAAATAGATTTCCAGAGATGGATTTTCGATCTGTTGGATCGTTGGCCCAATCTGCATCTGCGTAAACTTTTAGGACAGGTTCCTCAAAATTTGTAAAAGTCAGTTTAAGGTCAATTGTTGTCTTGAGGTATCTGATGGTTCTTTTGACGGCTTCCCAATCTTTCGCTCTGGGATTTTGATTTCTTCGGCTTAAGATGTTCACAGCGGCACTTATATCTGGTCTAGATATGGTGGAAATATATAGTAGTGCACCTACAGCCTGTCTGTATTTAGTGTTGTTTGGCAAGAGATTTTCGTCATCTAGTGTTTTAATGTGGCCTGGCTCCATGGGTGTTTCTGTTGGTTTTGAGTTTTCTAAACTGAATTTAGTTATTAGTTCTTGGATTTTGTTGGTTTGATCAAGTGTCATTGTGTTTTTATTTGGTCGATTTATGTTTATGCCTAAGTAGTATTTGGCTTCGCCTAAATCAGTTACAGGGTATTCGCTCTTTAATTTATTTATGAGTTTGTCAATGTTTTGATCTTCTCCTGCGATTAGTAGATCATCTATATAAACAATAACATATGTCGTTTTGTTATTTACTGTTTGTTTATACATGCATTTGTCAACCGAGCTCTGTTGAAAGCCGAATTTGGTTAGAGATTGGTGGATTTTCAAGTTCCAAGCTCTAGCAGCTTGTTTCAGCCCATATATTGCCTTTTTAAGTTTACAAACCTTGTGTTCCTCTCCGGGGATTACATGCCCTTCGGGCTGATGCATATACACTTCTTCCTCTAATTCTCCGTGTAAAAATGCAGTTTTTATATCGATATGTCTAAGACTTAAATTTTTATATACAGCCATTGCCAAAAAACTCCTTATCGTTGTATGAGACGCAACAGGTGCAAAGTCTCGTCATAGTCTACTCCGTATTTTTGGGAGAAACCTTTGGCAACAAGCCTTGCTTTGTATTTTTCTACTGAGCCTTGACTATTATATTTTAATTTAAAAGCCCATTTGCATCCAATAACTTTTGTTCCAGGGGGCTACAACTAAATCCCATGTGTTTATTATCATGAAGTGAATTTTATTTCGTCTAGTGTTGCGTTTACCCATTTTTCCTTCTCCACGGGGTTTTCCATTTTTTGAATTTCATCCCAACTTTTAGGTTCTACTATCCTGGTATTATTTGTTACATATGCAAATCTATCAGTCGGAACGCCTTTATTACTCCTCTCTGATCTGCGAGGATAATTTTGTGTACCATTTGAGTTAGCAGGAATATTATTTGGATTTTGTACATTGTCGCCGGCGCTATCTAATTCAACACCGATCAATTGCTGTATAGGTTGAGGATTACCGCTGTTTGATTTTCCTTCCCCGTTATGTGATTATCATTTTTAATTATTTCCTGATTTCTGTCTTCTAGGAATTTGACTGTTCTACTTATAATTACATTTCTACCGTTGGTACAATTCTATATCCTTACTCTATTATCATAACCTACAAATATCCTTCTGTAGCGGTGTTGTCAAGTTTTCCTCTATGTAATTTTTGAATATATGCAAATGCGCGACAACCGAACGTTTTAATATTTGATAGATCTGGTTTACGACCAGTCCATTTCTCATAGGGAGTGGAATCACAGGACTGTGTAGGGAGCCTATTTTGCAAATACGTCGCAGTGTTAATGGCTTCCCCCAAAAGGAGTTAGGTAAATCACCTCCTTAAGGAGACACCGACACATCTCCATCAAGGTGCGATTTTTGCGTTCCGCAACCCGTTCTGAGGAGTAGAGTACGGAACTGTCAGTTGGTGATCTATTCCTTCTCTCTTCATATATTCATCAAATTCTTTCCCTATGTACTACCCTCCGTTATCGGAACGGATTGCCTGCACTTTTCTTCCAAACTTATTTGCGGTCATTGCCACATACTCCTTAAATTTAGAGAAAACTTCATGTTTATTTTTTAATAGATATATTACAGTAAACCGGCTAAAGTCATCTATGAAGGTCAAAAAATAGTATTTCCCACCAATTGTTGGGGTTTGCATTGGTCCACAGAGGTCGGTGTGTACCAATTCTATCGCCTTTGTGGCTCTGAAACTCGCAATTTTTGGATATGGACTATCAGAAAGTTTCGACATAATACAGGTTTCACATACATTATCATGTTTACATTCATCTATTTCAATCCCTATAGCCAAATCTTTATTCACTAATTCTTTTATATGATTGACATTTCTATGACCCAATCTTTTATGCCATTTATATATACAATTTTTATTTTCACATACGTTAACTAAGTTTGCGGTGTGGTATGCGGCATTGTTTATATTACACTCATACAAATTATTATTTACATAACCTTCAATATAAGTTTTATCCCCATGTATAATTTCACACTTGTTTTTGTCAAATACCACCGTACAACCGTTCTCAGTTGCCCTTTTTACAGACAGTAAATTTGCTTCGATTTCGGGTACAAATAGAACATTACGCAGTGTAATTTTATTAATCTCTCCTCCCGATGTTTTTGCCTTGAATTCTATGTCTCCCGACCCGTAGGAGGTCAACGATTTTCCGTTAGCAATTACAACATCGCTTATATTGGTGTCATTTATTCTAGTGAATAAATTTTTATTATTTGAAATGTGTGATGAACTGCCAGAGTCTATTATCCACTTTTTACCTGGACTTCCAGCTAATAGTGCTAAATTTTTAAATTTAGATGCGGTGTCACTAGCTCTATCTGTATAATTTCGGTTCGACTCTTCCTCAAATCTGTGTCTATCGTTTGATTCAAAGCATAGTGATGAATTAGCTTGTTTGGATGTGAAATTTTGATTTTTGTATCTTGTGTTATTGTTCTGTAATTTCTTAAGGTGCCAGCATTCTAATTTTGTGTGATTTTTCATTTTACAGTGTGAACAATATTTAGTTTCTCGTCTATAATTGTTGTTGTGTTTTTTGTTTGTTTGAAATGCTTTAGTAAAATTTTCAGACGGTCGGCTATTCTCAATACGTCTGTTGTATTCATCTATTAGCTTGCTTCTAATAAACTCCGGATTTAATTCCTCTTCAGGTCTCGCTTCTAGTGCCGTTATCAGCGTGTCATAGCTCTCCGGCAGGGAGCATAAAAACAACGCCGATATGTGAGAGTCACTGATCTTTTCCCCTATGGCCTTTAACCTCTCAACCAGTTCGAGTATTTTTGTCGTATGCTCTAGCATATTTCCTCTCTCGTCAAGTTTTGTGCTATATAATTTTCTCAATAGATACAGCTTGCTAGAGAGGTTACACCTTTCGTGTATGGTCCTCAGAGCTTCCCATGTAGCCTTTGCGGTTGTGAGATTTTTCACATGTACTATTTGGGAATCTTCAATGAATAAATTGATTAAGGCTCTAGCCTTGTTATCTTTCTTTCGCCATGTATCGGTTATTGGCGATGGCGGATCATCTGTTAAGAGATCATTAAGATCTTCTTTTATCAACAGCATCTCCAATTTGAATTTCCAGTTTGAATAATTATGTTGGTTTAATTTCTCAACCACTTGGCTTTCTTTAAATGAAGCCATATTGATTTTTTTTTTGTTTTACAATGTCCTCAGAAATTTTAGTATTCTTTCAAGGCACTGAGACTGTTCAGTCTCATAATCTATTAAATAAGCGAGGAGGTAAAAGAGGTATCACTTACCTCCTTCAAAGGCGTAAGTCCGTCTTTCCTCCGTCATCCCGCTAAATTAGCTGGAACGAAAACTGGAATACACGACATCATTAATTGTATATATTTTAGTTTCGTGCTCTTGAATGAGTACAATATATTTATTTTCCGTCTAGGTTATACAATATACATTTTAAAGACGAATATCATGTTTACAAAGATTGAATTTTGGCCGGTCGGGATGTCGACCGCTTAGCAGCAGCGCATGGAAGAGAGTGGCTTAAAAGTACAGCATGCATGCGTTCTTGCCCCCAGGGTTGCCAGGGGCCCCATAGCACGTGTTAAGTAAGGGGCCCTCGTTTGGGTAATTATCACATGCAGATCCATACATCTACATATGCGGACATCGACGCGTGCAGGAGAAACTGGGTCAGGGAAAGAGTTCAAAGTTTCATAGTTTTATATTTCCCAACATTTTCTATGTCTGAGAAAAACGCCCACATTTGTGTGCTGCACGGACTTCTTTACAGGCCCGTAGCCAAAGGGGTGCCAGGTGGGGCTGAGCCCCACCCACCCTAGAAAATTTCACATAAAAAAGTTTAATGCAGATGCTTTGAAAAAAATTTGTATATAAGGTAAGGTTATCAAAGTTTTATATATTAATAAGTTTTTCTTTGTAATACTCTGTCATTTTTGTTTTGTGTTCTCATCTTCCAAATATGATCTTGACAACTTTAAATCCATTCTGTTTAAGCCAAGGAACTTTTACTTGTTGGAAGCCGTTTGGACTTTTCAGAATTTATTTAATTATAAACTTATGCTATTATTTAATGAAGAGTTGTTGATGTTATCATTCAAAAAAAAAATATAGGATGCCACCCCACTTAAGTTAAGGTCCCCCCCCTGAAAAAAAGAGGGTGCCCCCAGAATAGAAAATCTGGCTACGGGTCTGCTTTTTTAGTGGGCCATAAAAAATGAACAACTTCACTTTGGGACAAAATATTCTGGATTTGCTACATTAATAAAATAAATAACAACTGGGAATTTTTTGGTAAAAATCTGAGATGGGATGAATCCTAGGTGTGTTACTTTCTCAGAACATAATGAACTCGCATATGCAGAACATAAATAAAGGTCTTTAAAAACGTTTATTATCTAACAAAGATTAATATAGATATTTCATTTAACAAATTTACTAAACAAGTCCTTTAAATGAAACATCGAAGAATTTTTAATTTTTATTTTTCTCATACGCTTGAGATAATTTAAATGAAAGCTTTATTACCCTACACTCAAGTACATTATACTCTCTCTCTCTTTTTTTTTTTTAACTGTCATATTTTTTTTTGCATTACAATTTCAAATATGATCGAGTGAAAGCCAAATTTCCTATTTCTCTTTCCTTAACTAACTATATTCACTTTTATGAAAAAATGCACAGTTCGAAAAAAATATAAGAAATAATAATAATTATATGGAACATTTTGCACATTTTATGAAGGACAGCGTCTTATATAAGGTTCAGTTAAATGGGATATATCTGACATTGGACACTTTATTGAAAATATGTACAGGTACACGGGGTCTTATCGCATGAGCAAATCGGGGCTGTGTCCAGGGCCTCATCTTGAAAGGGGCCCATTAGATATATTATTTTTCGTTCATTTCTATCAAAGCTTCATATTTTTCAGATAAAGAAGTATAGTAAAAAGATAATTACTAATTTTACTATTTTTAGAGCACAAGCGTCACTCTCACTACCTGCTGATTATGAGAGGGGACAAAAAACAAAATATCTCTTTTTCCAATCTTCATCAGACAAAAATGGCTCTGGGTGGAGTGTACATGTAAGCCACCGAGAAAAGAACTTTTAGTTTCCTACAACGTTGCGTATATTCCTGAGTATTTAGGGGAAAGAGGTGAGGGAGACCAGTTGGTCAGATTCACCGGACATGTGCTCCTACAATACAAAGTAATTTATCAGGCGGTAGGTAGGTTGTCACGTCGGCAGTTTGTTAATTACCTTGTTCCCCACGCCTTCCATGCGGAAATGGGGGGAAGCAGGTTTTTCTTGTGCATTTTCGAGAGATACAGATCCCATACACTGGAACTTTTTTGAAGTTATCACTAGGCAAACTCCAGGCCGCTCGGAGGGACAAAAAATCGTCATGGTAACTGCTTATTATATTGTTTTCGCCACCTTGGCGAGAGAGGAGATGTTTAAGTAGGAATCAACCTGATTCCACTAGACGCAATTAAAATAGGCACTTTTGGCTCTTTTCTCCTCCATCTTCCTCCAGGAGGGAGCTACAACGTTCTCAAAAACACTACGGAAGTTATAAAACGTTTGTTTTTTTAGTCTACTAGGGGCCAAGTCCCCCAGACTCGCTACGCTCGCTTTTCGTATGAGACATTCGGCGCCTAATAAGGCTTATTCGTAAAAAGACATAATTTCGACAGACAAAACCCGAAGATTGAATCCGATAAAATGTTACTGAGCTACACATTGTTTGGTTCTTGCATGTTCATTAGTACATAAAAATTCAAACTTCACACTACAGTAGACCTCCTCCCCCTCGTAACACGGAAGATATTTTGTTATGGGAATCCGTGTTGTACGGGTCCTGAGCTATACTCCACCTGGAGTGCGGACTCCGCTTATAATCGCTGGAAAAAATTATTTGCACTCCTCAGGAACACAATGATATTTAATGTTGCCATTCAAATTTATATTAATTAGGAGCTAAAGCGTAATAAAATCAGAACATCTGTTTCAGCTGTATTTTTAATAATGTAAAACCTATTGGACACCTTGCGAATTTGCCACCCATGGCTATTTTGCATTATTTGGCGACTTGCGTACATGTAAATTTAATAAAAGCTACGGAACATATAGGATAGCTTGCCACCAATGGCGACTTTTCATTATTTAGCGATTTACACATGCTCACATCCTATAATTACTGTTCATTTAAGGTTACCGGAAAACCGTTATCCATATTTTCATTTACATAATCGTTTGCAGATTGGCGTACTTAGCACCACGAATTATACCATCTCGTCGCGCTATAGCAAATATCCAAAGTGTACTATAACTGCTATAATGGCATAGTTAACGCCGCCAAATATTTCTACTGGTAGCAAATAATCCAGCTGGACCGAACTGGCTTTAAAATAGTCTGCATTTTAATTATTTTTCATTTTTAAGATATTACTTATTCTGTTTTGGGAAAACGAATAATCGCTAATTCTAAACTCCTGTTGTCTAAGCGAACTTACTATTTGAAAATTGTCAACTTTGTGTGACACATTTTGAGTTACTTATTTCATATAGTTTTTATTTTGGCGTAAAATGGGTGTATTTCTACTTCATCTTTGACAATTTCACGTGATACTACATACTTGGAAACGCTTTGTTGCAAAGCAATGAATGATTTTAGCCAAATCTGGCAACCATTCTGTTTATTATTTTCAGTTTTTTATTAATATCTTCAAAAATAATTCGATTTTCGAATTTCAAGTCAGCGTAGCAGGCTCCTCGGAATTTTTCGAATCCGTGGACACGTTTCTCCAAATTCAAATCCCCACGGTTTAGGAGAAGATAGGCCAACAAGCTCTTGACAGCGACAGCGGCCTTTACGTTTTTTTAGAATAGAGAGAAACATTAGAATTTTTTCAGCCGAAATCATACCTTAAATATTAGCAAGGGTACTTACGTATTACCCCCTCGGTCCGCCAAGACGAGCGATTTTTCGCAAAGATATGTGCCGGACAAATGAAATGATTGATGGTTCCGAATACGATTGGCAGCAGTTTGCCGGTGCATTTTCCGAAAATAAAATTAGCGGGTATGACTGATTGGATAGTGCGTAGTTACCCTGGCAAAGGTAATAGAAATCATTTGAAATCTATAACTAACTTTTAAAAGTCTAAGTACTAGAATTTTCTTTTAACCGTAGTCATATTCCCTATTTAAATCATAGCAGCGTAGTTCAAAATGGCGGTTTTCACAAGAGTTGCCATATATTTACAGAAAGTCGCGAGGGTTACAACATCTATCACCTACTTGGCCGAGTGGGGTCCTAAATTAGGAATCAACCAAACATTACTTTTATTTATTTATTTTTCGGTTGTCAATAAATGTGTTTTTAATAATTAAGTGTTTTCAAATTCCTTAGCTGATGCATTTATCACTAATTTATTACGTTCGTTTATATGTAATTCCTTTTGGAGTTGAAATTTGTGTCTGGGCAGCTCGCAAACGTGAGGTGATTTTTCAGGTTGACGAGAGTAGGGGGGGGGGCTTAAAGTAGAATTCAACATATGAAGCAAATAAAAATAAACGGATAGAAGAAGAGCTGTTGCACAAGCCTGTTAAAATACAGTACCGATGTGCTCTTTCTGAAAATACCAGAATAAAACCTATCTTTACATATACGCAGCTTCAACCGGATTCTATATTACTGTTTTAGAATGCGCGTACTCTCGCCGATCAAATAGTAACACAAATAAAGCCTGTCTTTATGTGAGCGGAATTTCACAAGACTCGATCGCTTGGATTACAGGAGTTTAAAATCTCACATGTTGCGTTTTTCAGAAATGATATAAGTAGCTGTATTCATTTGGCAGTTTCTTCTGCAAAATAAGAGATCACTTATTGTGAAGTTAAATTCGTGGTTCAATTTGGGCATTTACAACATGTTGGCAAAATAAAGTATTTGGCCGCGTTAATTACGCATTTATAGGAGTTTAAGCAAGTTAAAATAAAAAGCAGTGTTTTATTCGCAATCTTAATGCGAAATAGTGTTCAATGATAGTGTAGCTCGCCAAATTATGAAAAATCGCCGTAGATGAGAAATACACAAGCTGTTCCGCAAAAAATCGCCGAACGCTGCCAAACTTCCCAGGCATGGGCCTCTAAGAATTATATAGCTCCAATGTAAACTCCTTGATTATGTATGCACATCACATCTTTATTTTGGAACTTTATCTCTTATTTTTTAAATTTTTCAGTTTTCTATCTCATACTGCATATTTACCACTGAGGGCAGCTCGAGAAAATGTAAATAAAGCAAGGAGCGCGCACTCCGTTTGGCGGATTAGTTCATTGTCTCTCGCAGAATACAGGACACGTCACTCCTTTCTTCGAATTCCGATGTTTTTACTATTTTCTCGCTAATTAAACTGTTTAAAGTGCGTTAGCTCCTAAACGGTTGATTAATATATTAAAGACTGCCGTCGTACGACCGGTATTGATTTTGGTGTGTGTAGGACTTACAGTTTTTTTACAGGGCTGCAAAAATATTTCGCATACATTACGGTCTATGTAGAGAATGTCAAAGAGGCAGATAGCGCGATAGAAGGGGTAGGAAGAAAATAAAATATTGAAAGCCACCAAGTTTTACAATTGTTGATGATCTACCGCCAAGTTTGGCGTCATAAGTAAGTCCTCGAAAATTGAGCATAGCTTGGCGATATCTACTAGATTTGTCTAGAAACTGGAAAACGCTACAGTTTATTTACCTACAATAAAGGCGAAGTATAGTTAGAATATGGCGAAGATCGTAAAATAGCTCTGTTAGGCGAATTTAATAAATATTTCAAGAAATTGTTTTATAGAACAGTTAAAGTAAATACGGTTTACTCATGGATTATGGTACATTTCTCAAACAGTATTTATAAAGTTGAAGTATATTAGAATATAATTGGAATATACACTCATGTCCATAAATTAAGGATAATGAAGTTCAGGCAAAGAAAGAGAAAGAAGCAAAACAAATTTGACTTATTTGTAAAGTCTATTTATTAAACAAAAAGTAAAGAGCAAAAAAGATGCTGTATGTTTGACATAATTAATAAAAATTGCAAGTTTTACTCCCTTGACCAAATTTTTAAAAAGAACCTATTTACAAAAAACAGTATAACATGGTTAGTAGGATGGTTAATACGGAGTATGTCTCCCGGACGATGCAATACAGGCCTGACAACACCTAGGCATGCTGAGTATCAAATGATCAATCTGATCTTGGGGAATATTACACCACTCATCAAGCAATGCACTCCGAAGTTCCGGTAGACAGGTGGGAGGAGGTTGACGGGCTGCAATTCGTCGGCCAAGCATATCCCACACATGCTCTATCGGATTCAAGTCCGGTGAGTATGCTGGCCAATGCATACGGGTGATATCCTCCGATTGAAGGCATTCGTCTACAATGTTTGCACGGTGAGGACGGGCGTTGTCATCCATAAACACAAATTCAGCACCCATGGCGCCCCGAAACAAACGTACATGTTTTTCCAGAATGACATCCCGATAGATGTGGCCTGTCATCGTTACACTCTGAACATGCAGGTCAGTTCTGGAACCAAGAATAATTCCTCCCCAAACGAGCCATCCTGCACTACCGTAACGGTGTCTTTCAATGGTGTTCTCTTGGTGGTAACGGGTACCTGGAGCTCTCCAGATGAATGTCCGGCGAGAATCAGACTCCAAACTAAACCTGGACTCGTCGGAAAACATCACACAAGACCACTGTTGCGGTGTCCGCAATGCATGCTCTCTACTCCAGGTTAATCGCAGGCGACAGTGAGTTGCGGTAAGTGGAACACATCTGACAGGCCTACGAGCATATAGAAAAATGTGCCCTAAGCGTTTGTACACGGTCTGCCTTGAAACTGTCGTACCGGTAGCTGAAGAGAGCTGACGAGACAGGTCTGATGCTGTACTCCGTCTGTTTCTTTTGGCAGTAACTGCCAAATAGCGGTCCTCATTCGGCGTTGTAACTCGGGGGCGACCTGTGCTGTAACGTCTACTCACATTACCATCATCTTGGAATCGTTGCCAAAGCCTGGAGATGACACTCTGGGCGATTCCAAGTTCCTCGGATACTTCCAGCTGGGTACGTCCACATTCCAGTCGTCCGATAATTCTGCCACGTAAAACATCATCCAAATGCCTCCTTTGTGCCATGACTATGCGGTTTTTGCACTGAAAGGCTTTCACAGCGCTTGTGAACAATTTTACTTCTTTACCACCATTCCTTATATACCCCTCTCTTACACTCTCGTCATTGTGACGTACCATCCACGCCATCTGGTGGTTTCCTGTAATTTGCATATTCTTTTTCAAGATGTGTGTGATCATTCCACAGGTGAAATTTTTATTTTAGAGATCAATTTCTGTGTGATTCTGAATTATCCTTAATTTATGGACATGAGTGTAGTAGATTAAGACTAATTAGAATATAGAATGAAGTATATTAGAATAGCGCATTCTGCTGCCGTGCCACAGGTCCTCGGTTCCATTTCAGGGCTAGGAGAGATTGATTCAGCCTTTCATCTCTTGAATGGGTCGATAAAATGAGTACGAAGCTTGCTGAGTTAAAAACCTGAAGCTTCGCGTCTGACTGACCAGGCGGCTTTGATAGGTGATTTTAATATAGATTTCAATTCTGAAAATTATTTATGAAACAAAGAAGACAAAGAGGGCACACTCGTGGATTTAGATGCTCATTCAAAACAGTATTTATAAAGGTGAAGTATAGTTAGAATGTGCATGGCGAATATGGTAAAACTGTTTTAGTAGGAGGATATTTTAATATTGATTTTGATTCCAAAGTAGTGTTTTATGGAATGAGGAAGACGAATACGGCACTTTCATGAACAATGATACACTTTTCAAATTAATGGAATAAGGAAGAAAAATAGGGGCGGCGCATGCATTATGATACGCTTTTTAATATATGGCCCATTAGTACGTATTTAAAATATGAAAGTTTTTCAGATTATTTTTTCCCCCTCCATATTTTTCTACATAGAAAATTTATTGTGGTTTTTTAACCACATTGACCGCAGTTATAAACTCCTTCTTTATTTTGGCGCTTTATCGCTTATTTCTTTAATTTTTCAGTTTTCTATCTGATATTGGTGACCACCGAGACGTGAGAAAGGGTAAATACAGCACAGAGCGTGCGATCGCCATTTAGAGGATTAGATTTTTTATCTCTTGCAGAATTCCGACAATTTTTAGTGTTTTCACTTGGTGTTTACTTTTCTAAACCATTTTTTCTCATGGAATGCTATATCTCGCTCTTTCAATGGTTACATCAAAGAATGCCGCGGCAGTCAAGGTCATTCACGATAATTCACCTGTACGTTCCGTTGTCTATGGCTTTACACAAAATATCGTCTTCAACGAAACACTCAAATAGAATTTGCGACTGTAATCGTGCTCATTAGTTATATAATATGCACTCTTCTTTTTTTACTCAATAAAGATACTTAAAAACAAATTTTAAAGATTTCAATAATTTCACCGCCATTGTACAGTTGCTAAAGTAAGAACTGGCACGAAACTTTTTTACTTTCTGTCACACGTCAGGTCACGTCCAAGTTGAGCTTCGATTTTTCTGTCAGTTTTGTCATAGACCTCGGTAACATTTCTGATCTTTCCCATTTATTTTTGAAGCATTATGTGAACATTAACAAGATTTGAAACATTGACAATAACGTGACCGTTGAATTCGACGGGTTCCAGATAGTATTTACATTACGTGATTACTGCTTAGATTGTCTGACAATGTGTGCTGATTCCTTATCTGTTTTATTAAATTGTTGCACCTTCAAACAAAAATGAAAAAAAAATTGATCTTATATTATTTTGCTTGGTTTCAATTAAATTTAAATGATTATTATAACAGTCATGAGTGACAGATTAGAGAAACTTGATGATTTTAACCTGGTACTGTGTAAGTTTCATCTGTATACTTTTACAGTAGTTAAATCACGAATGGAGCGACAGTTTGAAATAATTAACATTTTTCAGCGTAAAGAAATAAAGATACTTCTTTAAAGAAATAGTCCTCTTGTATAACTCGAGTATTATATATGATCTTGCTTTTTCAGATAGTATTTCTTGGATCTGACATGAAAGAGCTGCACCAGTATTTGAACCCGATTCTCTATCCGAAGGAGTACGGCGGCACGATAGAAGGGCACGAAAGTAGCATGAAAGAATTTTTTTTAGAAAACATTCCTTACATGAAGTATCAGCGGTCGTTTAAACTCTTACATTAAAGCATAGGTGTAGATATGTGTAATCTACTTTAAATGTTTCAGCACATCCATGTGTTTAACCAGCACTTATGTGTAAGCGTCTGAAATTTCACCCCAATAACTTTGAAAATTGGTTAGAAAATGTACTTAAAAATATTTTATCTTAATAAATTTATGTATATTTTGTATTGATTTATGCGTTGACTCTTTTCTTTGTTAAAATGTTTCATTTTAGCCCAGGCAAATACGACCAAAATAAGGCCGTGCTGCCCGAAAAAATGGGGCAGAGGTAGAGATGATTTTAAAACACCGTCGGCATCCCAAGTGAATGCTGGGTGGGTTTTGCGAAGTTAATTTAGGTGGGCGTAACTTTTAGGAGCCAAAAAACTGCGAAATTTTGGAACTTTTTTCAGTTTTTCGTACCTTGAAAACGGTGCTTCGTACGGAAGTGTGATTCGTTACAAAATTAAAGAGCATAAAATTCCGCGTCTAATGAGTCCTTAAAAATTAAATTCGATTCAGCGGTTTAGCCACAATCTGTTGAAAAATGGGCAATTTTTGCCAACTTGGCGGAAAAGTCGGTTTAACGCCTGTAATTCAAAAACGGCCAGCCCAAATGAATTAACGCAAAGAGCTACCACATAGGTCAAGTTATTCGAACTTATCTATACATATTTTTTGCATAATATCATTATATATATATATATATAATGATCTAAATCTACCATTCTATAATATTATTATATACAATTGATATGTTGTTATTACATTATTATATAACATTCATTCCCCTGGGACTCCTAGCAATAGCCACCTGGCCTGCTCCTTTTCCTTCACCACTACGAGCAGTGAGCTGCAAAGTGAAGATCAACGGTGAAGCGGTCCTAGTCAGCCCTGATACAATTTTCCGCAGAATCCCTTTTCGCATGAAATCACCAAAGGAGCTAGAGTCATGCTTCGAATTTGAATTAGCACCCTATTCATTATCTCTTTTCGATGACGGCAGAATGCGGAAGACTAGAAAATCCGATCTCTATAAGCTGTTCAGTCCAATCTATGCTAATATAAGAAATGCGATCTTCGTTGTTGGTGGTGGGTTCTTGTTACATCGATTTATGTGGAATACCAATGAAACATTTTCCGCTATCATTGAAAAATATATCAACTATGATAAAAAACACTATGGGTCCAATTGCACCATACTGTTTGATGGACACCCTGAAGATGGTACGGAAAAAGGCATAAAATCAGCTGAACGTATCCGAAGAGCTCTTGCTATGTCATCAGCATATGTTTTGTTTGATGAAACTATGAGTGCAACAATGCCGCAAGCATGTTTCTTTTCAAACGAAAGTAATCAGAAACGTCTGACATCCACAATTACAAATAAACTGTCTAGTGAAGGTTTTTGGGTCAAGCAAGCCGTCGAGGACGCATATCTCTTGATTATAACAACTGCATTAGAAACATTTACACTTGAAAAAAATAGGTTCATTGTCTCAGAGGACATAGATTTATTGGTCCTGCTGACAGCCAATGGAGCTCTCTCATCTGCAACGTCTCCTTTTTGCAACATCTATCTCTTAAAACTCGGTAAAGGGAATCAGGATACCGTGGTTTATGATCCCAGGCAGTGTAAACTTTCAGATGGCACACAAAAAAAAACCACTTATTGTTTTTGCATGCCTTCAGTGGGTGCGAAAGTACATCCGCTTTCTTTCGACAAGGCAAAATTAAATTTGTAAAGAAATTACAAAATAACTTCAGCCTTCAAAATGCAATAGCCATTTTTTTCAGATCCTGATGCAACACCTGGACAGGTTGGTGAAGCAGGAGTTCAGTTTATTGTGTATGTATGCACGGGCGGCAGCGAAACATCGCTAAATTTGCTAAGGCTACAATTATTTCAAAAATCCCTCCCAAAAAGTACATTCAATTAGCTTGTTTGCCTCTCACAGAAGCGGCTGATCGGCAGCACTCCCTGAGGTTCTACTTGCAAGTGCAGGCTTGGTAAAAAAAATGGTTAATTCCTACTTTAGGGTGTTTCTTGGCGCGTTTTCCCGTCTTGTCTCTGGGAGCTGAAACGTTCCCAAAGACATTACGGGAGAACACACCCAAATTAGCGATAAATACACAAAATAAGCAAATTGAAAAGCATAAATATTAAAGTAGTGAACAACAAAAATTATTGTACTTACATGACTTATTGAACAACTGATTTTTTATTTTATTTAAATAATCATATTCGTCGTGTCACAAGTCGTAGTGTTTTTTTTTTTTTTTTTTTAATGTTTCTGGATACTATTTTAGAAGGGATTTTCTGTAATCTAAAACGAATTTTCTAAAATCTAAACACTAAACCATAATAATCATAACTAACTAACATAACACTAACCATAAAATCTAAACACTAAACCATAATAAACCATTCAAGTAAAGCAATTTTCTGAAATCACACAGCTGTGCATGCGTTAAATCGAAGAAACGAATAGTGCTTACATGCACATATAGATTCTGTTTAGTAAAATTTAATTACTTTTTATGTGAAGGGGGCTCTGCCCCTCTCAAACCCCTCCCCTTCTCTTTTTGGTTAAATAAATTTAATAATGTAAAAATATAAGTCCCGTCCGAGGCAAAAACACGCGCTACAGAAACAAAATGGCGGATTTTCACATGGTCTCTAGAACGCAAACTAAAGTCGCCAAGGTTACCACATTATACTTGTTATCGCCTCATTGGCGAAGAAGTACCCTAAACTAGGAATCAGCCAAAAAAATTTCTAAATCCAGAGCAGTGGGGATGGACGACCACCCGAAACAGTCTGATTCCGCATAGAAGTCGAAATTCTTTCACCGCAGAAGCGGTCACAGAAGACGATTGCGATTTTCGAGAGGAAGAAGAGGAGGAGAATCCCCTCCCTGTAGAAGATGATGAAGAAGACTTTAATGTCGATGGGATATTTTTGCGAAAACGACGAAAGACATCATACTACTTATGCACATATACATAATGATGTAAATTCAAATAACTTGAGCCTATGACCTATGTGGTATTGCGTTTATACATTTGGACTGGTCGTTTTTGAATTACATTCGATAAACCGACTTTTCCGCCAATTTGCCAAAAATTGCCCATTTTTTACAATCGATTGTGGCTAAACGGCTGAACTGAATTTAACTTTAAAGGACTCATTAGACGCAGAATTTTATCTTCTTTCATTTTGTAACAAATCACATTTCGGTACGATGCACCGTTTTCAAGGTATAGGCGAAAAACTGAAAAGAGTGCCAAAATGTCGAGTTTTTTTTTTGGCTCCTAAAAGTTATGCCCACCTAAATTTACTTCGCAAAACCCATCCAGCACTTATTTGGGATGCCGACTGGGGATTAAAATCATCTCCAGCTCAGCCCTAGTTTTCGGGCAGCAAAAGTCTAATTTGCCTATGCTAATAATCGTAATTTGAATTATTTTACATTTAAGATACTGGGCTACATTTTGGTAAACATGTGTTATAGATCTGCATTGTTTGCAGATATATACTGGTGCCAAAATGGCCCTTTTCAAATCACTCCTCTTTTTTCAAGTCAAAAGGAGTAATTATTACTATATGTTGTGAAAGCTTTGCTTTTGCCGATGTGATTGTTTCAATTGATTCAGCATCCGACATCATCGAATTGATGCTTTCAGAAGAAAACTGCCAAAGGAATACAGCTATTTATATCATTTCGGAAAACGCATCACCTGAAACTCTAAGCTCATGCTATCCACGAGATCTTAATAGCGATTTTAAAATTTATGTACTTAAGAAATACATTTCAAGTTAATTATTTCTCATGCTTTTTAATTTGACGTGAAACTGACGCTATGTTTTATGAAATGCGGTACTTATGTGTGAAGACAGGCTTTTATCCTGTTACTGATTGTTAGAGGGAAGTATCATGGTCAATGCGCATATTCAATCTGCAACAGAAACGACTTAGAATCTGTCCCGAGCTGTCTTAGTTTTTCAATATATATAGATAAGGATTTAACACGTTTTCAATTAATGTACAAGTATTGCACAAATGTATTGAAAAAATTTCCTACCTTTAGAAACATTTGATTCAGTTTGAAGTAAAAAATTTGTGTAATTACTTTATGGGATGACACGAGTAAAAATTTAAGTCGCATTTTAAGACTGGATATTGATAACATCCAACCGAACCTACCTAGACAGCACATACGCTTAAATCAAGCTTGACATTTCTTTGAATTCGACGTATTAATACAAGCTTGACAGTTTAATCTATTTTAAGCTTGCAGCAAGCTTTCAGAAGTCAGTTTGAACTGTCAAACGTGAATACAGCTTGATTATTGCTATTGTGCAGATGGCGCCATCTGTCGCTGTAGGCGAGAAGGAGAATGGACATTGAAAAGTCTAGCGTTTTCTCAAATTGGTCATATTAAACAAAGAAAAGTTCGTAAAAGTTGTGTTTTATTTTATTATCGCACAAAACCTGGACATTAGAACACGCAAGGGGAAGGAATGATTGGGATAAGCCCCTCTGAAGTGTAACACGAGGGGAGTTTTAGTTTTATTTACATCTAATTAACATTAGTAATTCCATTAACTAATTAATTAGCCCTAAAAATAAATTTTAATATAATTAACACAATTTAGTTAGTTAATATACTTCACTTTAGGGTGGTAGAATGAGGCGCAATCCGGCCGCTACAAAATAATTTATCATCAGTCATAAATGTACTTGACCATAGAATTAAAAAAAAGGTTTCTATATTTCCAAATATGGAAATTCTTTAAAATAAAATACAATTATACTACAAAATTGATTTCAAAATCAGTCGTTTGTCTCGATTTTTGCCAGTATTGCCCAACATGAGTGTCGCGATATTGAAAGTTTTAAAACATGTGCTGCTTTTAAGTTTATACTATGCTTATTTCCCTATTAGTAGAGTCTGTAAATCACACATAACATTTTTGATTTCATCCCATGGAAAAATAAAAGATACAGATCAACACATCGGCCACTGATCGATCTCGCCGGAAAACGGCGTAATAACCATAACAGTCACTTCGAACTTTAGTCATGTCAGTGCTACTCAGGTTGGCCGAGTGGTTAGGACGCTGGTTTCCCAACCCTTAAATCCCGACTTCGATCCTAGCCGCGGACATTTGATAGTAACAGATTAAAATAACTTGAAATTTCAACGTAGAGGAGAAAATGCGTGGAAAAATAAAATATGTGGGGCGAGTTCGCCGATGGGCGCCACGTGAATTTAGGAATTTTTTTTTTTGGAAAATTTTTTAACTTTGAAATTAAGCTTGCTATGTCAAGATTGATTCAAGCTTGAAATGCCAAGCTTAATGCAAGCTGGGCAAGTGTAAACTAGAACACTTGATTCAAGCTTGCATTAAGCTGACACGCTTGAAATTTTCAAGCTTAATTCAAGTTTATTGACTTGATAAATCAAGCTTACTGCAAGTTTGATGCAAGTTTGCTGTGCTGTCTGGATAATACCTTTATCAGTATTAGCACGATGAGATCAAGAAACGCTTGCGCCATCTGAACAATAAAATCCTGTGAAAATGACTTTTCTCATTTAGATCTCTGAAAAACTCAATTACAGTGAAATAATGAAAGAAAAGGGAAATGTATGCAAGTGAGGCATTTCTATCTGTTACAGGAAGGTTGTGTTAGCAAAAAAAATGTGAAACCCCAATGAGAAAAATTAGATTTTACAGTAGTCACCCGACCTTTTTGGCTTGTGGGTTTCCGATTTGAATACTACAAGAAGTCTATTGTCAGATCAAGGGGAACGAAGGCCTCACTTTTAAAAAACCTTAAACCTTTAATATACTAGGCTGCATGAGAGCGAGATATACAATCTGTCATTTTTATTCAATTTAACATTTACAAATTTTCCTAATTTTGTTTTACATATGAATAGCAATTTCTTCTATCTTTTGAGAGCACTCCTACACTGAGCAAGTAGGACCAGTACTCCCTACTATTTAATTTTTCTTTTCTTTTCGTGAACCGCCCAAATTTCGAAAATATCAATATTCCCCTTCATTTGAATTCTCTTTTTTTCTTTGTTTTCATTTAAGACTTTTTTATTTTGTAAAGTTTTTAAGATATTCTTACTATAACTATTAAATTGCCCTTGTTGTTTTTCACCCTTTCGTTTGTTTAATTTTCCCCTGTCTCTTTAGATGTGATTATTTTATTTTTGATGTAAAATTCAATGGGGATTTTAGAATTCCACTAGAAAAACTCAGTGTACGTTGTTTTTATTATTATTTTAAATAACTTTTTATCTATTGTATTATTTAACTTTTTATCTGTTTTATCTGCTTACTATCAACAGAGAATTGGAGAATGGGAGATGCACCTTTCACATAATTTTCAAAGTGTTGTAATGCTAAACTGAACTGCTGCAGACACAATAGTACTGCATTTCGTGCAAGAGTAAAACTTTTGTTATTCCGTCTGAAATTATTTGACTTGTTTACTGTCCGCACCCAAATCTTCAAAAATTTATGGCATGATGCAGTTTTAATCTTTATATGTCACTAAAGTATTGTGAAAAGAGTATATACAGCACCTAAAGGAATTTTATAGAAATTATGTTTTTCAAAAAATCGATTCTACGATTTTAATTTCTCTTCATATCTTATTACAGCGGTTCCCAACCGGCGGAGAGCAATTTCTTTGGGAGAGGGGCGGAAAGCGTTTGCAAGGGAGGGGCTCGAGAAAAATAGTCAAAGGGCAAGTGATAATGCATGTTTTAAAAAATAATCTGATCTATTCTTATTTTTACTCCAAAACATATCCATTTTTACTTAAAATGTTTATTCAAACTTTACCAATAGAATTTTTTGTAGAAAGGGCAACTAAATGTTTATTGTTGAAAAGTAAAATCTCATGTTTGCTGGAGAAAATGTGGTGGCTGCCATGGTTTAGTTATTCTTTGATGGTGGTGGGGGGGGGGGCAAAGTGTTAAATGATTGGGAGCTGCTGCTTTATTATGTTACAGTATATTTAAAAATTGTTATTACTACCAATGTCTCTTTAATTTAAAAAAATTACACAAAGTGTAGACAAAAACACAATTTTTTTTTGTTTCAAAATGACAAGTACACAGTATTTTTTACTCACATTTACGATAAGTACTTTAGTCGTTTTATCAGAAGCATTAAGACGGCAAAGCTTAAATGAACATTCATCTTCTATATTAATAAAACACAGTGTAAACTGTCCGTTAGTTAGTTTGTTTGTCTGTGTCTCGCGTAGCTCGCAGACGGATGATCGTAGACCTACCAAATTTTGTATGGAAATTCCCCAAGACGGGTCCCGACATACCTCGAAGCAATTTTTTTCGAAATTCAAAATATTTTAGGAGATATTGATAAAAAACGTGTCACAAAAGGCAAATTTTCGCTCTCGCCATTTCGCAATTGTAACCCCGCCGTGGAAAGAGTGAAGATTAAGCGTATCTAGGTTGCCATATTTGGCAAGTTTATTAAATGATTCAGACACTTAAAGTAAAAATAAAAGAATAACGATTTTTTTTGTTTAGATTATTTGTAAGGTTGTTTTTTAATTAAAATATCGTGTGCATGTGAAATCAGAGCAGGAATGAAATGTCTTATACTCAAAAGAAAAATAGGATTTGGACATTTTTCGAAACTAAAATGTGCAACTTTTTAATTTGGCAAAAAATAAAATGGTTGATGTTCGAGTTTGAAGAGATGTGATCCTAACGCTTGCACAATTTATCGTCTGCTACTTCGACTATGAATACACCTGAATAAGTTTTTAAGAAAATTTCACTCAGTTCGAATTGTGCATTTTTCAGTGCAGTTTTTCTCCATCTATTTCTAATGTATTGCATGCAGAAAAAGGATGTTAGAAATATCAATTTTAATTTTGTTTAATCACACTCATGAATTATGATATACTTTCGAACCTAATGAAATAAGGAACGAAAATAGGGAAGACCCATGGATTATAATACGCTTTTAATATATAGTACTGTAGTGCGTATTTAAAATCTGAAAGTGTTTCAGCTTTTCTTACTTTTAGTTTTTCCTTTCCGTTTTTAGATAAAGGCCAATATATCCAGAAGATCTTCAGAATTAATATAGGACGAAAATAATTTATACCTTTATGTAGGTTTTTATCATTAAACCCCATCTTATTTTTGTAACCAGGGGCGGCCTTACACGGTAAGCATCGCATCGGGGCGCCGAATTCGAAGGGGCGTCAATTCGAACTTAAAAACTAGGTAGATCATAAAAGGAGGCGTCTTTTTTATGTTAGCAGGGATCTCTACACTTACCCTAGGGCCGCTCCTGTTTGTAACCATCTTAATTTTAAATTCCATTCAGAATCTAAGAGATTTCAGTGCCAAGGAAGCCAGTTAGAAACAGGATTCTCCCCGAAGAAAATTTATTAAGATGGCGAATCAACTGGTCGCCGGAGGCAACTAGTATTACATAGAATATACTATTGTTACGAATTTTCGGGGCAACCCGCTGCTCTGGGGCTTAAAATGGTTTAAAATTCGTATTCTACGCTTCAAATAGATAAATTTTGCTTTTTGTTGCATCAAAATCGGCCAATTAGAACCGGAGATACGGAGGTTTCGCTTTCCCATGTGTTTTTCTATGGGCTTCTAGAAATCTCGAGAAATATTAGTCCTAGAGCTTAGATCTCTTCACTTTTGAGGACTTATTTTTGGCGCCAAATTTGGCGATATTTCGCCAAAAGTCGCCAAGCTTGGCGACTTTTTGGTCATTTGGCGCGATTTTCCCAATGGGGCCTGGAAGTTGTTTTTCCTGCATTAAAAACGCATAATAACCTAACATTTCTCTTCTATGACGTAATCAAAATTCACGCTTTATGTAGAACCCTCGAGAAATTGACATTTCTAGAAACCTCTTGTACCTCCTGCGTCGGCTATTTATAGAAGCGGGCATCGCCCCGAAGCCAGTCAGTTGCGAGTTGAACATTCAATGTGTGAAGAGCTCTGAGTACGCTTGCTTTGTGTGAACTGATAGTGCTATAGAAGCTGTGTTTTAGCTTGCTTTGTGAAGCTGTTTTTAAAGTGCTGTGTGTAAATTGTTCATTGCTGTGTCTTAAGGGATAGTGTACTATATCCCTTGAATATTTCCACGGAATTTTAGCCTGTAAAAGTGACTTATTTTGTGTGAGAAATACAGCATTTGTGAGAGCTTCTGATCCAAGCGGATTGTTAAAAGCACGTTACTGCTAGATTGTGCTTGTGAATTGTGTGCAGCTGATTGTTCTACGAAGTTCTAGAAGAAATAAAGTTTGTGTTCCATCCTGACAAGTGACTTTTTACTTGAACTTTTTACACCAACTGGACTTTAGAACGACGAACCCCAGGAGTAGCAGAGTAATTCCGCAACATTTGGTGTCAGAATCGGGGTTCTAAAGAAAGAATTTAATTTTCCAGTTTATGGTTTTGACTAGACAAAAAATGGAAGAACAACTTCAAAAGCTCATGAATATGATGCAAGAAATGAAAGCCGGACAAGATGAGATGAAAGCCGGACAAGATGAGATAAAAGCTGTACAAGGTGAAATGAAATCCGGATTGGACGAGTTAAAGACAGCGCACAATGAAGTGAAAACCGGACTGGAGGAGTTAAGAGCCGTACACGACGATGTGAAGACCGGACTGGAAGAATTAAGAGCCGCACACGACGTGATGAAATCCGGACTGGAGCGGAAAATAGAAGCCGGACTGGAAGAAATGAAATCCGGACCTGGAGGAAAAAATACAGACAAATCAAGAAAATATGGAGAAGAGAATGTCGATACTAGAAGAAAGCCAAGCAAGAAACTTGATAGAATTACGTGAAGAATTTAATAATAAAATCGAGGACAAACTGGATTGGAAAGAAAATATAGTTTCGAAAATACGGGAAGAATGTGAAGCTAAAATGGAAGAAAAATTGGACTCTCTCGTCAAGCTGGGAAAGTTACCGGAAAACATCAGACTGTCGTCACGCCACCCAGCAGTGAAACTAACGCCTTATGACGGAAAGACTCCCTCGGAGGCTTACAAGACCCAATTTTCAATCGTCGCCAGAGCCAATGGTTGGAGCGAGTCCGAGAAAGCTAATCAACTGGCCGCTTCCCTTAGCGGAGATGCAGTTAATGTATTGCAAACTATCGGAGCGACGAAGATAGGAGATTTTGACGCCCTTGCCAGTGCCTTGGAGATGAAATTCGGAGAGAAGTGCCAGAAAGAATATAGTAGAATCCAACTTAAGTCAAGGATGCAGAGATCTGGCGAGACCCTTCAAGAGCTGGCTTCGGACATAGATAGGTTGTGTCATCTAGCTTACATGGACCACCTTGATAATGTCCGAGAAGAAATGGCGGTGCGTCATTTTATTGAAGCCATCCGTGATCCAGAAACCCAAAAGTCACTTATGTTGGAGGATTATCAGGATTTGAAATCTGCTCTCGTCTTCGCAATGAAGCTAGAAGCGGCTCAGCGGGCCGTTAGGAAAGATCGGCATGCTGTTAGAGCTGTCACGGTCCAAGAGGCAGCTGACAAAGACACAGAGAGCGTCGAGAACAGGTTGAAGAGAATTGAAGATCTCATAGAACGAAAATTAAGATCCGATAGAACGAGAGATGGCCGAAAGAAAGTAAAATGCTGGAAGTGTGGCGTCGAAGGCCATGTACAAAAGTATTGTGGTCGAAAGTCTCATGACCAGCAAGAGAATTCTAAAAACAAGAAGGAGGGAAACTAGGAGGTGGCCATCTCGCGGGGCGGAGGTTGACAGATAGTCAAAAGCCCCACCTAAAAGTCTTGCAGATTTCATCAGTGAATGGCGGCAGTAATGGACTCTTCGTACTGGGATACGTTAATGGTTCTCCATGCCACATGGTGATTGATACTGGCGCGAACGTAACCATCATAAGGACGGATCTGGCCAAGAAATTAAATTTGAAGATTTTCTGGACTCCGCCCTCGCTGACCCTCCAGACTGTGACAGGTGACAAGATCGAAGTGGGCGGAAAAGCGCAAGTAGAAATCACGATTGGAAATGCCAGATACGACCATGTGGTATATGTCGCTAATATTACAGACTCTTTTATTCTCGGACTGGACTTTTTAAAATCGCACAAATTTAACTTGGACTTTAAGAATAATGAGCTTCGTTCAGACTCAGAAGAAATAGCTGCGTTCGATATTAAAAATGAAACTATTTTACCTGTACAGCAAATAATAGCCCAGACTGATATCACTCTACCTCCCAGAACTGATTCAATAATTTCTGGAACAGTAAAAGAAAGCAATAAATTCCGTTTTGGATTAATCGAACACCCAAACAATAGTGATTCCGTCAGAGGAGTACTTGTGGGAGCAACACTTGTGGACTTGTCGAGAGCAGAAATTCCAGTTAGAGTAGTAAATGTGACGGACAAGTCGAAGGTGATAAAGAAAAATGAAGTGTTGGCGACATGCACTCCTGTTACCTGCATTAATAAGAACATCAGCCAAACGACAGCTAAATCTTCCGAGTGCCTGACGAAGAAATTAATACAAGACGTGGAGTTAACGGCAGAACAGAGAAGCGCTGCGGAGAAAGTAATAGCTGAATTTGGAGACCTCTTCTCCCGAACTTCGGGTGACTTTGGCCGTACGAGCTTAACTCAACATAGGATAGATACAGGCAGCCACTCTCCCATCAGGCAACATCCTAGGCAGCTGCCGTTTGCTAAGCAAGAAGAGGTGAGCAGACTTTTAGAGGAGATGCAGCGTGATGACGTCATCGAGCCGTCGACTAGTCCCTGGGCCTCGCCAATTGTTTTGGTCCGAAAGAAGGATGGTTCCACCCGGTTCTGTGTTGACTACAGACGTCTGAATGACATTACCAAGAAAGACAGCTACCCTCTTCCCAGGATAGACGACACTTTGGACACTTTATCGGGAAACGAATGGTTTTCCACTCTGGATCTGAAAAGTGGTTACTGGCAAGTGGAAATTCATCCCGATGACCGTGAAAAGACTGCGTTCACCACGGGCCAAGGATTATGGCAGTTCAAAGTTATGCCTTTTGGACTCTGCAACGCACCTGCTACATTTGAGCGACTAATGGAGACAGTGTTGAGAGGACTTTCCTACGAAGCATGTCTCGTTATTTTGGACGATATCATCATCGTCGGAAGGACATTCGAAGAGCATCTCGAGAACATTCGAAAGGTACTGCAGAAATTAAAAGAGGCGAACTTGAAACTAAGTCCATCGAAGTGCAATTTCTTTCGTCGGGAAGTACGTTACCTCGGGCACATAATATCCGCCCACGGAGTCCGAACCGATCCCGAAAAGACGTCCGCAGTCCAGAACTGGAGTCGTCCCGAGAATATCCATGACTTAAGAAGTTTTCTCGACATGTACTTACTATCGAAAATTCGTGAAGGGCTTTTCTCAAATTGCAAGACCTCTTCACAAATTGACCGAGACTGGACAGAAATTTCTATGGACTGAGGAATGTGAGGACGCATTCAACGAACTGAAGACGGCTTTAACATCTTCGCCGATCCTGTCGTATCCTCACCCTGACAAGCCATTTATCCTGGACACAGACGCAAGTAAGGAGAGTGTTGGAGCAGTTTTGTCCCAGGAGATAGATGGCCAAGAACACGTCATTGCTTACTGGAGCAAATGCCTTTCAAAGGCAGAACGTAACTATTGTGTTACGAGAAAGGAACTTCTTGCTATCATTAAAGCCGTGGAGCACTTCCATCATTACCTGTACAGCCGAAAGTTCCTGCTCCGAACGGACCATGCCTCTTTAACCTGGCTTCTAAATTTCAAGAATCCAGAGGGCCAAATAGCCAGGTGGATACAGCGATTACAAGAATATGACATCGAGATACGTCATCGGAAAGGGTCATCTCATGGAAATGCAGATGCTTTGTCGAGAAGGCCCTGCATAGACAGTTGTCGCTATTGCTCCAGGGCAGAGAAAAATTACCATCTGAAACATCCCGTTGTCCGCCAAGTTACATCACCGGCACCATCTCAAGATCCCTGGAGTGACGAAAATGTTCGGGTGGACCAATTAGCAGACAGCGACATCAAACCTATTGTGGAATTTATGGAAAAATCCAGCGCTAAGCCCAGTTGGCAAGAAATATCATCTTACAGTCCGGCAACAAAACAGTACTGGGCTTTATGGGATTCGCTTCGCCTGAGGAATGGAGTCCTGTATCGTAAATGGGAGTCGGACGACGGCAAGATGCTCCGATGGCAGTTAGTACTCCCTCGTTCGAGGATTCCGAAGGTTCTAGAAGAACTTCATAATAGCTACACTGGAGGCCATTTTGGCGTGATGAAGACCCTGCAGAAAGTTCGCGAGCGCTTCTACTGGGTTAGGGCTCGAGGCGACGTTGAAAAGTGGTGTCAAGCTTGTGACGCCTGTGCCGCCCGTAAAGGCCCGAAGAAAGGAAGCCGTGGAAGACTACATCGTTATAATGTAGGAGCGCCTTTTGAGAGGATTGCACTCGACATGCTGGGACCTCTTCCGCGAACTTCGGATGGCAACAAATACATCCTAGTTGTCATTGACTACTTCTCTAAATGGCCCGAAGCGTTTCCTATTCCCGATCAAGAAGCTACGACCGTAGCAGAGGTACTGGTGCAAGAATGGATTTCCAGATATGGAACCCCTCTGCAACTTCATTCCGACCAAGGAACGAACTTTACCTCTGCAGTCTTTAAAGGTCTATGCCAACTTCTCGGAATGGACAAAACCCAGACTACGCCTTTACACCCACAATCCGACGGCATGGTGGAGAGGTTCAATCGTACAATTTTGAACAACCTCTCGCTCCTGGTATCTAGGAATCAAGAGGACTGGGATAAGAAACTCCCCCTGTTCCTGCTGGCCTATAGGAGTGCCGTCCATGAGACTACCGGCTTCACACCTTCCCAGATGCTGTTCGGCAGAGATCTTCGTCTTCCCGCTGATCTAGTGTTCGGCCGCCCTCCAGATGCGCCTTCATCGCCAGAGGAGTACGTGGAAAACCTTCGGGCACGGTTTGAAGATGTGCATCATTTTGCTCGGGAGCGGATCAACCTGAACACGGAAAAGATGAAGACTCGCTACGACACGAAGGCTAAGGGACACGAGTTCAACGCAGGTGACAAAGTTTGGCTATGGAATCCTACTCGACGGAAAGGCTACTACTACTAAGCTGCAATCGCCGTGGGACGTCACCAAACTCGAAGTCACCAAACTCGAAGCCAAGAGTTGTACATTACGATCGGCTAGCCATCTACCGCGGTTGTAATTAGTTATTTGACTATCAGACCATGGTCACTATGGCATAATTCCTCCTTTCTTCAACTCTCATTTCTTTCCTGTCTTTCTCTTCTCTTCCTCTTTCGTCAACTCTCTTTCTCTCACCACTTACGCCATGTTTAGTGTGCATATTTGTAATATATTGGATTTTATTAATGTGTATTTGTTTATTACATTGATTACTTATTAGTGTAATTGTTTATTAAGTATATTATTTATTTATTAGAGTGCATTTGCTTACTATGTTTATTGATTATTTGCTTAAATTATGTTGCTAAGATTTGGTCAAAGGTTGGACACTGTATATTTGTGTGACCTCCTAACCGGGGATGGTACTGCCCGGGACGTGCAGTCCTTGGGAAGGGGCCAATGTTACGAATTTTCGGGGCAACCCGCTGCTCTGGGGCTTAAAATGGTTTAAAATTCGTATTCTACGCTTCAAATAGATAAATTTTGCTTTTTGTTGCATCAAAATCGGCCAATTAGAACCGGAGATACGGAGGTTTCGCTTTCCCATGTGTTTTTCTATGGGCTTCTAGAAATCTCGAGAAATATTAGTCCTAGAGCTTAGATCTCTTCACTTTTGAGGACTTATTTTTGGCGCCAAATTTGGCGATATTTCGCCAAAAGTCGCCAAGCTTGGCGACTTTTTGGTCATTTGGCGCGATTTTCCCAATGGGGCCTGGAAGTTGTTTTTCCTGCATTAAAAACGCATAATAACCTAACATTTCTCTTCTATGACGTATTCAAAATTCACGCTTTATGTAGAACCCTCGAGAAATTGACTTTTCTGGAAACCTCTTGTACCTCCTGCGTCGGCTATTTATAGAAGCGGGCATCGCCCCGAAGCCAGTCAGTTGCGAGTTGAACATTCAATGTGTGAAGAGCTCTGAGTACGCTTGCTTTGTGTGAACTGATAGTGCTATAGAAGCTGTGTTTTAGCTTGCTTTGTGAAGCTGTTTTTAAAGTGCTGTGTGTAAATTGTTCATTGCTGTGTCTTAAGGGATAGTGTACTATATCCCTTGAATATTTCCACGGAATTTTAGCCTGTAAAAGTGACTTATTTTGTGTGAGAAATACAGCATTTGTGAGAGCTTCTGATCCAAGCGGATTGTTAAAAGCACGTTACTGCTAGATTGTGCTTGTGAATTGTGTGCAGCTGATTGTTCTACGAAGTTCTAGAAGAAATAAAGTTTGTGTTCCATCCTGACAAGTGACTTTTTACTTGAACTTTTTACACCAACAGGACTTTAGAACGACGAACCCCAGGAGTAGCAGAGTAATTCCGCAACACTATATTCTTTAAAGTAAATTCTTTAATTAGCATTCATCTTCTTCTATGTCTCCTCTATATTTTTTCGGGAGAATTTTTCGGATTTACATACTGCTGGAGTTCATTGTGATCGGAACCCAGGAGAATTAACTTAAAAAGTTATTTACCGACAATTTATTTCAATTTAATTATTAGTTTAAATCTATTTATCAGTTATTATTCTGTTTGTTAACTTTCTCATATAATTTACTTTAATTTTTTGAGACTGCATGTTATGAGCATTAGCTCCTAATACCGGAAAATGTTTGAGAAAGTGTTTTTGATCTTAATCTGTTTGTCGTTCCATCCTTTATATTACTACTCAAAATGAATATGCATTCACGTTTTTTATAATATGTTATGAGTTGAAACGATATGTTTAGAATTTACAGAGGCTTTACATGCATATGTGTATATATGTATGCATCTATATATATATAATAATAAGTAACGCACTAAGAATATTACTGCAAAAATGACATGCCCCGTACGGAAGTAAAAAAACAGCAAAAACAGGGAACCAAAAAGTATGAATATTGAAGTACAAGGAACCATAAATTAAACAAAAATGAATGGAATGGAAATTATAATCTCTGGGGCACTCATCAGGGACAATACCCAGAAGATTATAATTAAAAATAACTTAATAGTAGGATTTCATTTGTATGGCATATCAAAAGAGATACTGTCTCCACACATGTGGACCCGTCCTGCTATATAATAAAAAGAATATAAATAATTAAAAACCAAAATATGCGAAAAATACTGCAAAAAAAATACCCAATAGAAAAATAATGATCACATGGCATGAGGCAGCTATGTTTGATGAATGAATGTTCCGGAAATCAAGAAGGGAAATACTGGTGTTGCCAGAATTTGAAAGTGTAATAGTGAAATTAAGATTAAATAAGTGTTGTCAGAATTAGTAATGTAATATTATTTGACATTATTAGCATAGAGATATATTAATAAAATAATATTTTTGGAAATTTATTCTAATATGGAAATCGAATATTTAAAAACTAAAATTAAAATTAAAAATAAATGTATAATCACTGAATAGAAACCCTTTTATGTACATATAAAAATTTCCTAAAATATCTATGCTTGCAGTTTTTATGTTTTACTCTTGTTTTTTTTTTTTTTTAAATCAATGAGAAAAGATTCCTCCTCCCCACCCATCCATCCAATTACAACCTTAAAACCAAACCCGTCCCAACCTCCAGTAATTTAGTAAAGACAATAGCAACATTAGCTGTATGAATTGCATATAAGTGATTTTATAAAAGTAGGACAGTTACATTGTCTAACAGACAAAAAGAGAGATTTAAAATTGGAGACTTTAAAATCTTCTGAGCATAGAGACTTGATTCTACAACAATGATTACAGATGATATTGCGGAATACTGATGATATGCATATAGTAAAATAGCTAAACGAATCAAGGAATCAATTACTCTTAGCTAAGATACTCAAAAATACCGTGGAGTGCATAAATCGTAATCTAATTAGGGTGATAGCAGATATATATCCAAGAAAATAGCATAAAACAACTATACTGAATCTAGCAGAACAAATTGTAGCAGATCATTCGAAACAACAGAATATTTAAATTGAATTGAACGAAATAAACAAGGCTAATAAGCATCGTCTATTCTCGTCAGGCCCCACAAACCGAATACTTACTACCAGAATAAAAACAAAGTAGCTGGATTTCAGTGTAGTTACTTAGCACAAAAAAGCTATTTAACCACGGGGGGGAGAGGCGCTATCCTGTTATGAAAATCAAAAATAAGGCAAAATGGCCGAAAGCATGATGACAGAGTGAAGAATATTTAAACTGTGGCTAATAAAAAATGAATAATTACCATTTGCCAGAATTTGAAAGTTAAATAAGGAGAAAAAAAAGAAATAATAATAGCAATAATCTTATAAATAAAAATAAAATTCTGTTTGTTTGTGGGTTTGATTTGTATACAAATCCACAAAAATTTACCTTTCAGCCTGAAATTTTGCACATATATGTAAAATAATATAGAATAAATCATAGTCCACTTTAAAACTTTGAAAGTCCACCCGTTCCCGGAATTTAAGAGATTCTTTATGTTCTCCACGCAAAAAGCTTTCCGTAATTGTAACCCCTGTAGTGAAAAAAGTGTGAAATAAGGATCGTGGTTGCCATGTGTGGCGATTTTGCCGATTAAAATGTTTTAAATTCTCAAAGTACAAATAAAGGAATAATAATGATTTTTTTTTTTGTTAGTTTATATTTGTAAGATTATTATTTTTTTATTATAATATCGTGTGCATGGGATCTCAGAGCAGGAATGAAATGTTTTATACGCAAAACAATAAGAATTGAAGATTTCCGAGGCTAATGTGTAACATTTTTTTGTTTGGCGAAAAAATAAAATGGCTCAAATGCCGATTTTGAGAAAGTGAGTTCTAGCGGTTCGCGCAGTTTTCGGCTTGGCGCAATTTTTTGAGAGCTTAAGGATTTGGATTTTTGAAAACAAGTGCAAAGGTTTTATTAGAATACAGCGTTAAATTTTAATGATCCGTGAAGAAATAATGCAGTTATTAAGGGATTTCAAGCGATCTAACTTCAGAATTCTCTCCAATTGAGTAAATTGATTTAAGTTGGGGGAATTCCGCCAAATTTCAGAAAATTGAAATCTTCTCATTTAGTACATCGGAGTAACGATGAATAAAACATGTTATAGTTGAAAATTTTAAAAAATTCGGCTGTATTAAGGGATTCAACTTTTCAAATAAATGCGTGCTTTACCTTTTGGCGGTCGTACCATTTCCCATATTGATTGCTGCTAAGTCAATGCTTCGAATGATTCCCTGAAAAAACTCTTGCAAAATGGCGTATGTTGGCACTTTGGCGAGGCTTAGATTTGAAACTGGATTTTATTTGAGAATGGTATATATAATGACACTGGTTATAGATAAAAATGAATATTGGTACGTGTGTATGAGGTTGAAAAACTCCGAATAAAATGTTTTATACGCAACCGATTGCCATGACCGATCACCATGAAATTTGGTTCACCTAAGTCTTATCATGGAGAAGGTTTTTATGCTATCCGTTTTCCTCTAACTTGTCACTTCGTGCCGCAGCACAACGACGAATTCTATTCCATTTAGCCGTTTGCTATGCGAATATCGTCCAACCGATTTCGATGAAATTTGGTACACGCTAATATTGGAACACGGAGAATATTTTTCCCTATCCATTTTGCTGTAACTTGCCGCTAAATGGCGCTGCAACGCATCAACTTCTATACCGTTCGACCGATCGGCATAAAATTTTTTATACTTACACATTTGAGCACGAAGAATCTATTCTAACTGCGTTCCTTTTAATGTTACTCACCACGAGATGACACTACAGTGCATTATTATTTTAACTCGCCACTAGATGACGCTGAAGCCGGCCAAATTCTTGACTATTCAAACGGTCGCTATGAAAATCAGTATACATAGCTATTTGAACAATGAGAATATTTTGGCGGTATCCATTTTCCTATAACTCGCCACTTGACGGCGCTGTAGCAAATCATTACTTTAATTAACCACTAGATGGCCCTGCAGTGTATCATTTCTTGACTGTGCAAATGATCGCTATAAAAATAGGTATACACAGATATTTGAACACGGAGAAGAGTTTGGCGCTATCCTTTTTCCTATAACTTGCCACTAGATGTCGCGTCAAAGCATGAACTTCAGGACTGTCCAGCCGATCGTCATCAAAATTCGTATACATCGATATCTGAAGGCGAAGAATATTTTCGCTGTATCCGTTTTGCTAAAACCCGCCACTAGATTGCGCTACGCCGCATGGCCTTCTGCACCGTACAAACAATTGCCTTGAAATTCGTTATGCATGATTATTGGACACAATATAACGCGATATCCATTTTGCTATATCTGTTTATTACAATGAATAGTAATCACCACAAATCGTAATATCAAAAAGTCCATTCATTCCCGTGCGAAGAACGGGTACTTCAGCTAGTAATATATATAATTGTATCTATGAGTGGCATATAATAATTAAATAGATATGCATATAACTACGCCTAAAGTTATGCCTGATATTACTAGAGAGAAAAAAGTGAAGATTTTAAGAATACCAGTGATCATCCCTACTAGCAATTTTGCTCGGGCATACAACGGCCACGTAGCCTTGAACCGATGAGAAGGAATCGGGCCGTCCACTGTGAAACTGCTCGGATACACGCAGTTCATGTCCCCTTGGACGTGGAAACGTCCGAAGTAGTCTAACCGATGAGTTTTCATCGGGTTGGACACGGATTTAGGAACTGGCTCGTTTACTTTATGCGTGAGTTTGGCCAAACACCAGGGTGAGTATCACTTTTCGATAAGTTCTTATGTGATGTTGACATGCATTTAACCCTTTCCGTCCCTACGATGCAATTCGAATGATAACATTCACAAGTGTTTTACAGATTTCTTTTATCTTTGAAATGTATTTGTAATCGCATTTTTCTTATATGATAATGCAGTGCAGAAGCAATACAGTACAGAAGAAATACACTTTTACTACGCGGCGCACATGCATGCATGTAGGTACGTCGTATACTCCATCTATATACGTATCTAGTCGTAATATATACGTAACTATACTATACGTTAACGTACTATAGTCGTATACCCCATCTACGTATGAAATTATATACGTATGTTACATGTTCGATTTGTTTTAACTAATCCGAGCGCATAGCGCTCTGAACTAGAAGACGGAAGGTGTCTGGTTCAAAACAAGGTCGCATCCGCCGACCTAATCATTCGGAGTTTTCCGTGTTTTCCACTGAAATTTAGCGTAAATACTGGTTAGGACACCTTAGAAAGACCCCCCACGGAGGGCACCCCATATACAGGCCTAGATCCCCGGTGTAAATAATTTGCCTTAATCCCAGAACTCGCTTTAACTAGCATTTTGGTAATGTCTGTACGTACGCATGCTGCATTTTCGATCTAGTTTGATTAAATTTGAGGGAGATCTGCTCGCATGCATGTATTTATGTACGTATATTCTTGTGTAATTCGATTAACTCACAGAGGAATAGCCGAAGAAATTTCAAATGAATAGTTTATTTAGAGAGTTATATAAAAGACTTTCGGTGCATTAAAGTCTGTGGCCATGCCTTTCACATTAAAAATCCCTGAACTATCTCTGTTTAGCTCATGCCCAAAAAATTAATGAATGCATTCATTAATATTTTTAAATGAATCAATAAACTGGTACATAAAAGAACCCATAATTTATTAATGTATACATACATTATGTACACACACACACAAACACACACACACACACACACACACACACACACACACCACATATATATATATATATACACGATACCTAAAACACTTTTTTCCTAACGCAATAAAATTTGGTGCTGTAATATTTCAAATGATAAGGAATAATACATTTTATTTGAGGTGCTAAAAAGGCAATACTAATACTGAAGAACATTTAAAAACTATTTTCCAGTTTAAAAAAATCCTTGTTCTAATTTTTGAAATATTTAACTACTTTTTCCAAAGAGATATCCAAGGATTTTTTTTCTCTATATATCTGTTTTTAGAAGAATGCATTTTAATACATATTCTGTAAAACGTAGACAGATTACCGCTGATGCATCAAAAGCTTCCATTTCCACAGACTTTCAATTTTAAAGCCTACACCCTCAGACGAATCAGCGTATCTCTTTATTCTAAAAAAAGTAAAGGCCGCTGTTACCCTGCTGGCGCTGTCAATAGCTTGTTTGGCTATCTTCTCCTAAAGCGAGGGGATTTGAATTTCCAGAAACATGTCCACGGATTTGGAAAACTCCGAGGAACCTGATAAGCTGACTTAAATTTCGAAAATCGAATTATTTTAGAAGATATTAATACAAAAATGAAAAAATAAAACATAATGGTTGCCAGATTTGGCATAAAATCATTCATTCCTTTGCAACAAAGCGATTCGAGCGATGATTAATCGCATGAAATTGACAAACATGAAATAGAATGACACTCTTTTTACGCCTTTTTAAAGAGTATATGAAATAAATAACTCAAACTGTGTAACACAAAGTTGACAGTTTTCAAATAGTAAGTTCGTTTAGACAACAGGAGTTTAGAATGAGCGATTATTTGTTTTTCCAAAACAGAATAACTAATTGTAACTGATTTTAAAAGCGCCATCTTGGCATTAGGTACGATCTGACAAAATGGTATCTTTCCAAGCAGGGTGAATCTAAACCGCGAATTCAAAAATGTTAGAACCCAATATCTTGAAAATGAAAAATAATTAAAATGCAGATTATTTTAAAGCCGGTTCGGTCCAGCTGGAGTATTTGCTACCAGTAGAAATATTTGGTGGCGTTAACTGTGCCACTATAGCAGTTATAGTACACTTTGGATATTTGCCAGCGCGGTGAGATGATATAATTCGTGATGCTAAATACGCCAATCTGCAAACCTTAAATGAGCAGTAATTATAGGTTGTGAGCATCTGTCAATCGCCAAATAATGAAAAGTCGCCAATAGTCAAGCTATCCTAGCTGTTCCGTTGTTTTTATCAAAGAAAACATACGAAGAATTATTTTCTTACATTTAAATATTAACTATACATATACGCAAGTCGCCAAATTATGAAAATTCGCCAATAATTGGCTAATACGCAAGGTGTTCCATCGGTTTCACTTAATTAAAAATAGTGCGAAGTTTTAATTTTTATGTTCCAAGCAACATGCAAGAACCAAGCAATGTGTAGCTCTGTAACATTCAATCTGATCCAACCTCTGGGTTTTGTTTGTTGAAATTATGCCTTATTTACGAATAAGCCTTATTAGGGGCCGAATGCCTCATACGAAAAGCGAGCGTAGCGAGTCTAGCGGCCTTGGCCCCTAGTAATATATACAATACTTAAAACACTTTTTTCCTTACGCAATACAATTGGGTGATGTAATATTTCAAATGATAGAGAACGAATTTCAAAATGATAGAAAACGATATTTCATATGATAGATTCTATGACTAATAGTTTTTGAGATATGAGAGTTAAATACATACACACCCCATCTCCACGCCCCACTAAGGAGGCCCCACGCTCCCACGCCCCACCATGGTAATCCCACCTCCCATTAAAACAAAAAAATCTGATGTGGACAACACATGACTTTTGCACGTCTATTAAATCAAAAGTATATACTAAGGTAATACTAAGGTTTAGCGATTTCTAGCCAAATATTTCCGATATCGCCAAGCTGGGTTCAATTTGAAAAATTTCCTTCTGACACTTAATTTGGCGATATTTCGCCAAAGGCCGACAAGCCTCAGATAATTTGTGAGATTTCGGAAAAGCCAAAGTAGTAATTGACCGCAGACTTTCAATGAATTGAATGCATCCATATACCTTAATGCATTAAAAGTCATTTGGGTCACCCTGTAAATAAATTACCCAGTCGATTCCAGTCAAAAAAGAGGCACACAGTCAGATGTTACAATAGTTCTAAAAAGAAATTTTCAACATTCTACGTTTAAAAGTTTTAGAGTTATGCCAAATACAAAAATTATTTTTGCACCAAATTTGGCTATATTTTGGCAAACCTTGCCAAAGGTCGATGACATATGGCGACATCTTGGGAATGGACCAAATAATGACTGACTATAGACATGGGAATCTATTGAAGATGCCCATAGACATTAATGCATTGAAATTATTTTATTTGGTCCTGTAAATAAACTCTCCAGTAGATTGGAACCAAAAATCGAGGTTCACAACTAGATGTTAACAACAATTTTATGTATGAAATTTCAAGATTCTGCGACAAATATTTTTTCAGATATGATAGTTAAATACATACCCTAGTAGCAAACGGTCATCGGTTCCTGAAACGCCGATGATCGGACAGGGAGGAAGCGCAGCGCGCGCCATGTAAGGTTCTTCATCGCGTCGGGGGCTCTTATCTCGGATTTTGCTCGGGCATGTCCTCTCCCGAATAGTAGGGTTGGATTATCGGCAAGGGGGGGAAATTGGGCGTAGAGCCGTTGTAAAGCCGATGCGATTGGGGTTATATTCATCTCTGAAGAGCAAACACCTTGCAACTTAGGATGTGAAGCCTATGACCTTTGATAAAAGTTTTAAACTGAACAATCGATAAAAATTGGGGTATATCCCAGCTAGATAAAATTTTTTAAAAGTAAAAAAAAAAAAAAAAAAAGCAAATTCGAACTTCTTCCTCTTCTCTTTGAATTTTAATGCTGCCATCTGAACTTCATTTTTCAAGCTTCCGAGACTTGGTTTCGAACTGGAGAACTAACGCTTCGCAACCGGGCATTCTAACCACTAGACGGGGGTCTGACACGTTATTGGCGAGACTAAAATTGGAAGTGATTGTTGTTTCAAGTTCGGAATTGGAACATTTAAGTTTCTATTTAAATAAAACTAGACTTTTCCTGTACACTACTCAAAATTAAAAAGATTTTGCGATTTCTATCCGTTTTAAGCATTTGGGACCTGTGTACGGCCGTAAAAAAAAAAAAAAAAAAGTTTGTCTGTCTGTCGTTCTGTCTTTTCTTATTCGCACATCACGTAAAATTGACTGAAGCGAATTAAATAAAATTTGTTGACATGATAGGTGGTCACTTAACTTGCAGGCTTCGAATTTTTAAAAATATAGGCTTCGAATTTTTAAAAATATTCATTATAATGAATATTTTAAAAATCTCTCTATAGATTTTGAGATTTCTCGAAGATTGTTTCAAACTGCGTAAATTTTTATTCGTACATCACGTGAAAGCGAAAGGAATGAAATTTACTGACATGATAGGCAATCACTCACCTTAAGCTATAATCGTCGGATTAAAAAAAAAAAAAAAAAAAAATTAGAGTTTGAGATTTTTTCTGAAAATCGTTTCAAACTGCGTAAATTTTTGTCGGGGCATCACATACGACTTAAGTGAATAAAGCAAAATTTAGTGACACGATAGGTGGTCGTACAATTTAAACTATGCCCCTAAAGTGTCTTAAAATTTGGATTAGATTTTGAGATTTTGCGAAAACTGTTCGAACTGCTTCCGCGTAATAGCTTAGCCAATCAGCAACCTTAAAACAAACATATGGTGTGCATATGATGCTCTTTGCACATTAATGAAGGAACGGAGATATCGAGCCGTTCAGCTACTTGGGAGAAAGACCGATATAAACCTGTTAGCTCGCTTTAATCTTCGCAATCTTGAAAGCGCCTATCAGACTTCAGTGTAAAGATTCGATCATCGGGAAAAGATGAACATACGAAAAATGAAGGATGATCAGTAATGATCAGGCGATGAATAACCGATGCACCGATCATAGGCCTGGTAAAGCCCGAGCAAAGATTGCTGCTAGGGTAACACGTGCACCAAAAGTCGCCAAGCTTGGCAACTTTTGGAGTAACATTGGCGCGAGGCTTGTGACCGTGGTCGGACCAATACCTTACTTTGCGGTAGGACGGTATTGTGCTTCAAATGGATTAATCTCTCTAAACCTACCATTGACCGTGATCTGTTGAAATTATTTTGAATGCTCCTGTAGTAGAAGTATAAGGGATACAGACACTATATTCGAAGGAGAGATTCATTTTGTAACCTTTAGCGACATATATCAATTTCGAGTCACTTGAAATCATTCTAATACCTCTAAAATACGCTTGAATGAATTTCTGCCATAGAGCGTAATGTATTTAAAATCTTTTGGGTGACCTTGTACATAAACTATCCAATTGATTGGGACCAAAAGGGGAGGTGCGCAACTAGATGCTACAAAAATACTAAATATAAAGTCAAAATGCTCTCGCGGTCCGTCAAAATGGTTAGTACATGCATTTATATAAACGTACATGCATGCGTCCGATGAGATGCATTACAAAAATTATTATATGTAAATTTAGAGGTAGTCAAAGTCGGTTTTTTCTCCGAAATATGGCTACCGAAATTTCTCGCAATCACATTGCTTCCTTTTACTAGGTGCAAGGATGTAAAAAAGCTTATAATCAAAAACAATTTGTAGTCATGATTTGCCATTAGATTTCCTTAAAGATACGTTAAACCCTATGTTGGATAATTTTGATCACGTGATAGAGAAGTGTTTCGCTTTCCGTTATAAACGGTAAAGCTCGAAAAAAATAAGATGCCCATAAATATTAGTATGATTGCGGACTCGCAATTGAAAGACAAACCCAAAGTCTAGTAATCTGAGATTGGGACGTTTTACTTATGTATCCCAGCTTGAAATTTAAAGATAAGAATATATCAGAGCTTAATTTATTATTTTGACACCATAAGCCTTCCAAATGTAGCGCAAATTAATAGTAACGTCTTGGTAAAGTTAATTACATTTTCAGGTTTTTATTTTCATAGCTGTAAAAGAATAGCATTTTCACATTTGTTTGGTTTTTTGCTCAAGTGCCTTTTTTTACAGAATATTTACTGTCCGAAACCAATGCAGACACAAAGCAACGCTATGGTTTAACGGTATTCAATGCACTGGTATGAGATTAAAAAAATGCATTTATTATTAGAAAAACATTCGATTACTTGATGAACATTAATCGATTGACTGCAGCTCACACGGAGAATATAAATAACAGTGTATTGTGACCAATTTTGACGATGATCTGTTCTAATGGGGCTTAATTTTATCTAAAACCTCGTATTCCATGTATCATATAATTAAATTTTGTATTTTGTTGCATGTAAATGGGTTACAAATTATCGAGATAGGGATTTATAATTTTCACACGGGAAAACATTGGATTTGGCGTTTGCTCGCTAAGTATTGGCGAATTCTTACCATTACCCTTACTTGGGAACTTCTTCATGTACCAAATTTTTCGAGTTTTCGCCAAAAAGACTCCTAGCTTGGCTACATATAATAAAATCTGCATTAACCTCAAATCTGCAGTGCTTCCTCAATAAAATCTGCAGCACTACACCATATTTTATTATTGAGGCCTATAATGTTTGTTTTCCGCATAGCCAAGTATTGCACAGTCAATTTAAGTGATCAATAGAGAATGTGCCCGAAATGAAATCGGCTCGAAATTGCTAGAAATCTCGCAAGAAGGTACAAATACCAGAGAGCAAGTCACTCACTCAGTTCTTAATTGTCTTTCGTGGAGTTCGCTTGTGAGAAGACCCATAGAGCTCTACCTCGTTGTATTGCACGATTATAAGCGACTTTCTTTGCTTGTTTTACGAAGATATATTCTGAAATTTGTTGATGAATTCTTGATGGTTGTATGCTGACTAGCAGGTAAGAGTTCTGCGTTTTAAGTTCGTGGAAGGATTTTATTGGATTCTAACCTTAAGCCAACGGACAATATTTTAGATTACAGATATGCATCTAAATGCTTTGAGATTTTTTTTTTCAAGATTGCTTGAACGATGCTGTTTGAAAGATAAAGTCACAATTCATGAACTTCAAAGCTTCATAACTTTTAATAATAAAATCATTAAACTTTAACTTTTTAATTTTATAGATTACTAGTCGCCTCCGGCGACCATTGGTTCATCATCTAAATAAATCTTGTTCCGAGAGAATCCTGTTCCTCACCGGCTTCCTTGGCACTTAAATCTCTCAGATTCTGAATGGAATTTATAATTAAGATGGTTACAAACAAGAGCGGCCCTACGGTAAGTGTCGCCCCCTGATAATATAAAAAAGACGCCCTACTATTTATGCTCTACTTAGTTTTTGTGTTTGAAACGGCGCCCCTTCGAAGCCGGTGCCCAAATGCGTTGCTTACTGTTTCGGGCCGACCCTGGTTGCAAAAATAAGAAGGTTTAATGATAAAAACCTACAAAAAGGAACAAATTATTTTCGTCCTATATTAATTCTGAAGAGCTTCTGGATATATTGGAGTTTATCACAAAAACGGAAAGGAAAAAAAAAAGTAAGAAAATCTGAAACACTTTCAGATTTTCTCATGCACTAAAGTGCTACGTATTAAAAGTGTATTATAATCCATCGGTCTTCCCTATTTTCGTTCCTTATTTCATTAAGTTGGAAAGTATATCATTATTCACGAGTGTGATTAAACAAAATTAAAATTGATATTTCTAACATTCTTTTCTGGATGTAGTACATTAGAAATAGATGGAGAAAAGCTGCGCAGAAAAATGCACAATTCCAACTGAATGAAAATTTAAAAAAGTTATTCTCAGGTGTATTCAGTAGACGATAAAATTACGATAAATTGCACCAAGCGTTAGAATCACCTCCTCAAAATCGCACATCAACCATTTTATTTTTCGCCAAATAAAAAGTTGCACAATTTAGTCTCAAAAAATTTCCAAATCCTATTTTTCTTTTGAGTGTAAAACATTTCATTCCTGCTCTGATTTCACATGCACACGATATTTCAATTAAAAAACAACCTTACAAATAAGCTAAAAAAATCGTTATTCTTTTATTTTTACTTCCAGAGTCGGAATCATTTATTAAACATGCCAAATGTGGAAACCTAGATATGCTTAAACTCTCACTCATTGCACTGCGGGAGTTATAATTGCGAAATGGCGAAGCGAAAAAATGAGCCTTTTGCGACACGTTTTTTATCAATATTTCCTAAAATAATTCGAATTTCGAAAAAATCGCTTCGGGGTATGTCGGGAGCCTTCCTGGAGAATCTCCATACAAAATTTGGTAGGTATACGATCACCCGTTTCGGAACTACGCGAGACACAGACCAGGGCCAGCCCAAAGGGGGAGCGAATGTAGGCGATCGCCTAAGGCCCCGCGCTTAAAGAGGCCCCGCTCCTGGGCCATTTTTTTGCTATCACATTAAACCGAGCTTGGTAGATTGTTGTGATATATTCCGAAAAAGGCAGAGAAATAAAGCTAATATGTACTAGCACTGCTAGTAGTAATTTGCATAAGCCATGATAGAAAAGAGGCCCCGCGCTTGCGCTCCGCCTGGGGCCCCGCATGTCCCTTGGGCCGGCTCTGCACAGACAAACAAACAAACAAACTAATTAACTAACTGACAGATTATACTCTGTTTTATTTATATAGATTGTATCAAGATATCACTAAAATTAATGTAACATATAAGTCCATATAAAAATTAAAATAAAAATGTGAATAAATGCATTTATTCAATCAAAACAGCACCTAAAATAAATTTTTGTTTTATTTTGAACTTCCAATTTTTTTCTTGAAATCGCTATCTATTTCAAGACTGTTTGCTTAGAAATTATATATTATTAAGAGTTAGGCCATCGTTAAAGGCTAACACTAATCCTACCAATTCTTTACAGTTTCAGTGGAAATCTACAGTTGTACATGCACCATATATTAACTAAATAAACAGCATTTTTAAAAATCTAGTTTTTGTGAAATTTATTTACTCACAAGAACTCAACTTTTAATATTAATACCTGGCTCAATTAGGTCATAGAAAAACAAAGGATAATTTCAAATACGTAGTCAGAAAGAAGGTTGAGGGGAGACGTTATGTTACTCGAGATATTGATTCCAGTAAAAGAAAAAAAGAATCATACTTCTTGAGAAGTTTTCTGCCTTTTTAACCCCCCCCCCCATCCTGTCTCCATGTTATTTTCCTAGTTACGTGATTAGGAATCTTAAATAGCCATTTAAACCATCGACTTTCCCTGAAAAACAACCAGTTTAATTTGAAAACAATTACCAGTATTTATTTGAAATATCCTCCTACAGCTACATAATTATTTCATCTTAATATCTCCATCAGGACAGCAATTTTTTTTTTTTACTTAAGGTACCTTCCTCTAATTTTAAAAGTATACAACAAACAATGGCTTGTAAACAATGGCAACAACGAAACAATGGCTTGTAAAAAAGTCAGAAATTCCTCCAGATTAACTGTGGACTCTCCATTTATTTTTTAATGATGCTGGAAAGCGTATCATAATCCATTTGTAGGCGGAATCTGTGTTTCTGGTTTCATTATGCTAGGAAGTGCATCTCATTCATTTGCCATCTTTTATCATAATGTTGTAAAGTGTATCATTATCATAATCCACGCATCGGCCTTATTTTCCTGCCTGTTAAATCTGAAAAATGAATTTATGCAAGAATCCTTAAGTGTATACAATAGCATTTAAAGAGTTAATGAATGCTAAAAAAAAAGAGAAAAAGTTACGCTTATGAAGTGAAAACAGTTTTACATTTTGCCCTTTTCCAAGACTCTCAGAGGTCCGAATGTTAGCATGAAAGCCAGCATACAGAAATTTTTAGCACTACAAAAAGATTTTAGCTATTTTTTGTTTGTTTTGATAAGTTATATTATTAATTTTTAAACACTTTCTGTTTAATGTTTGGTAAAGAAAACTTATTAGATGTCTACAGAAATTAGAAAAAAGTAAATTAAAGCTACAATTTTCAGGCAAATAGATCACAGAATATTTTTGAAGCATTTACTTTTGCTATTTATTCATTTTTAAATAAATGATTTAAATGTAATTTTTAGAAGCGGCAATAAAAATGGTTTTACAAATTTCTTTATATTTTTCATAATTGTGTCGTAATAATTAACTTAAGGAGCCAATTATGAACAAAATTTATTGCAGTGAAAAATATTTACCACAAAACAAAAGGACCGATTCATTCGTGTTAAATGAATTTCGTGACGCATGACAATAATCACTCATTCTACAATATTTGAGATTTAGTTCATATATTATTGATTTAGTTTGCTTCTAAACTTTATGCTTGCAGATATATAATTCAAAATCTATGCATAGGTATAGCTAAACATTATTTCCTTTTAAACAGAACTTTATATGTCCTATTCAGCGTCATATTGCCGATAAAGTTTTCTATATTTTTATTTGCTTTTTCTTTTCATTTCGCCTTTAGAAGAAAATCCTCCCTCCCTCCCTTTGATAAACAAACAAACAAACAAAAAGTATGGTAGTACATAATGCAACATTGCAATAATACCAAGGTTTAGCAATTTCTAACCAAATATTTGAAATATAGCCAAACTGGGTTTTTGTTTAAAAGATTTGTTTTCAGTACTTAATTTGGTGAGATTTCGCCAAAAGCTGACAAGCTTGAGAGAGTTTGCGAGATTCTGAGCATAGCTGAAATAGTGGTTGACCACAGACTCTTAATGACTTAAAGGTATGCATAGACCTCGAAGTCTTTGTGTGAATGACCCTGTCAAAAGTGAGGTGCACAGGAGATGTTACAATAGTTTGTAAATATAAAACCTCAAGACATTGCAGTTGAAAATTTGAGAGTTATACGAAATATGGAATTATTTTTTCTGCCAAATTTGCGGATATTTCGGTAAAACTTGCTAAGGGTGATGATAGTTGGCGAGATTTTGGGCATGGTCCTAACAATGACTGACTACAGACATAATATATTGAAGATGTCTATAGACCTTAATGTATTGAAATTCTTTTGGGTGGTCCTGCAAATAAACTATCCGGTAGATTAAAACCAAGAAGAGGGGGTCACAACTAGATGTTACAACAAGTTACAAAATAAAACTTCAACATTCTACGATTAACAGTTTTTGAGATATGCGAGTTAAGTATAAGTTAACATACGTATGTATGAAATTTAAATTTTTATACGGTCCCCCGGTCCTATCGCTTATATTTAGAAAATTTTTCTTTATTCATTTTCATGCACAATAAAAAAAAAATTTGTCCTTCTACGACCAAAATTCACCGAGTTACAGGTGCTTAAAGTTAGAGCACTTTTCGAGCTGTGAAACAGGGGTTGTATACAAAATGAATTTGAGAAAAAGAATGTACATGGTTTGAGCTTTGTAATATTTATTAGCAATTTAATTAACTATTTTATGAATATAGATTGCAATGAAGATTAACGTTTAACAATGTGTATCCAATAAAGTAACATAAAAATATAGCTTATGCTGAAAGTAGAATTTTTTAAACAGGTTTTTTAAATGAACTGGCATTAAATAACTTCCCTCGACTGCAATCTGAATATGCACTCGTACAGAAAACTCTTCCTGTACTTTTCGTAGCATTGTTACACATCTTCATGCTACCTTTGGCACATGCTACCTATATTCTGCTTGTTTCCTGGGTTCGTCGTTCTAAAGTCCAGTTGGTGTAGAAAGTTCTAGTAAAAAGTCACTTGTCAGGATGGAACACAAACTTTATTGCTTCTAGAACTTAGTTGAACAATCAGCTGTACAAAATTCACAAGCACACTTAATCAGTAATGTGCTATTAACTGTCCGCTTAGATCAGAAGCTCTCACAAAGGCTGTAATTCTCACACAAAATGAAACACTTCCAATGTTGCCAAGCTTGGCGACTTTTGGCGAAATATCGCCAAATTTGGCGCCAAAAATAAGTCCCCAAAAGTGAAGAGATCGAAGCCCTAGGACCAATATTTCTCGAAATTTCTAGAAACCCCATATATTTGAATGGGAAACCGAAACCTCGGTATCTCCGGTTCTAGTTGACGGATGTTGATGCAACAAAAAGCAAAATTTATCTATTTGAAGCGTAGAATACGAATTTTGAACAATTTTAAGCCTCAGAACAGCGGGTTGCTCCGAAAATTCGTAACACTATATACGATTTAGTAAGTCTGACCTCAGATAGATTTTAATCGAGCTTGACTATAACCCTTTGCTTGCAGCGCCCGATTATGACCAACAGGGGCACCCGGGCATTGATAGATTAGGGGGCCCCTGATCTATGAAATTTGTTTCATTTTTTATAAAATTTTGATGTAAAAAAGAATATTTCAGAACAACATTTGAAATTGGGGGGGCCCTGGGCAAAGTCCCGATTTGCCCATGCGATAATAAGGCCCTGTCTACTTGAAGATCAGTACTCTAAAATTAGTTTTGCTTCTTTTTCCGCATTACGCCAGAAAATGAAATTAAAACCTATAATTTAAAATTTCAGTTTTTATATGGTCCCTCAACGATTAACCATAACGGGACATTTTTAAACGTGGAAAAGTGACTTAAGTCACAATGTTTACTGCTTCGTAAATCGATGAATTTTGGTCGTAGAAGGACGAATTTTTTTTTTTTTTTTTTTATTGTGCATGAAATTGCATAAAGAAAATCTTTCTAAATATAACCGATAGGACCGGGGGACCGTATAAAAATTTAAATTTATTAATTTTTATAGAAATTGATTTATTGACTTTGATTGTTTCTCATATAATAGATTATACAATTTAAAGCATTTTTGCTATTGGAACTATGTGTCTCTGACTAACGGTTTAGGAAATAGCCATTGGACAGCGTTAGCACTGGACACCCTGTATATATATATGCTCCCTTCCCTACTATAGCAGTTTTGCTCGGGCCATCATCGGCCGACTACGTGGCCGGTGGTAACCCGAGCAAACTTGCTAGTAGGGTTAACTCATGAAAATTACACATTTTATTTAATATAAATTAAATTAATGAACGTAAAAATTTGAAATTTTGCACAACCATGAAATATTACATTCTGCACCTATTTCCATCGAAATTGCCTAGGTAGCTATTCATAATATTTTAGAATATCAATTTAATAATCCATAATTCATATTAATATTTTATTAAAACCTTTAATAATAGTAAAATATGCTTGGGTCGTTTAGATCTAACAGTAAGAATAAAAATCAGCTTCTTATTGTCAATATTATATGAAATATGAATTAAAGTATGAAAAAATATTTTAACATAGGGTAGGGGGATTTCGGAAGCTCACTCAATTTCAGTTCAAATTTATTGAAAATTGGTATCTAGCGATAAAATGAGCTAAATTTTTGAAATATGAAGTAAAATTTAGAGGTTGCTATAGGGGAAAAAAGTTGGTGCGAATTTTAATATGGAGATGGCCCCTTATGCAATTTTTATGTGTAGTATATTTAAGTGTACGTCAATCGTAAACAATTGATATAGGTAACTTCGCTGTTCGACGAACGACGCCCGAATAAAGTACAGCTGCGGAAAAAAAAGTCCCACTTGCTCTTTATTTCGCCGTCGTTCGTCATACAGGAAAGTTATATATGCCATTCGTTTGCAAATAACGCATACTTTAATTTGCTCTTAATTTAATTTGCATGAGGGGCCGTCTTCATATTTAAGTCTGCATCAACTTCGTTTTTCTCAATGGCAACACTGTATTTTGACTTCATTAAACGAAAGAAAACCTTCAAATTACCCTGAATATAAATTTTCACCAATTTTCTACCATAATTTCCGGAGATATTGCGAATTATTTTTTGCGCGTTTTTAAGGGACTTTCTGAAAATTGAAAAACGCTATTTGTAGGTTCCGAACTTTTCGCCTTTCATTCATTTCGCTCAAGAGAGTTAAAAGAAATAAACATTAATTTCAAGGAAAATATTTTTTCCATCTCTTTTAAAGTTTTTTATAGTAAGAATATAAAGGGTAGAAATTAAAATATTTAGTCATTGGTCCAAATGACCTGTGAGTTGATAAGTTCCTTGGTTCGTACACATGATTTAAAGGAAAAATGCAAAACGAATGCTCACGATTTTGAAAATCTTTCTAATTTTAAAATTGTTATTGAGTATTTCCCTTGAAGGTTCGCTTAGACGGATAAATGTTGGCAGGAGTGAGAGGCTGCTCTCTGCTCTTGTGACTACAAGCATGGATGTTACTCAGCCACGGTCAAACTTGAAGAATGGTTTCATGATTGAAAATTTATTTGTTTGAATTCCATGTAAAAAACGCAATTACCTTAAAATAATGTTACTAACTAACTTATTTTGCCGACCCAATATTATCATTGTGTGTGTTATTTCCCTTTCTTCATTTAATATTATCGTCTGCAAAGTGCAATATTCTTATAAGACTTTTGGCGGAATTTTAATTTATATTCAGATGAAAATTTAGACAGAAAAACGTGATTTTGAATGTTTTTTTGAATGTTTGATAAAGTATGGGGAAGTCCAAAGACCCAATGTTTCCAATATTAAAAAGGTAAAATCCATGCCTCGAATATTGAGGATGTTAGTTTTTCAGAAATAGGACGTTGTATTAGAACACATACATCTACTGCATCTAATTCTATACCTGGAAAATATTTTATTTGGGGGAATATGGTAGCTGACGCTTTATAGAATCACCATCAAACTGTAAAAACCTCTAATTTATTTGCTTCAAAATTTGATATTTTTTAATACCGCTATCTTTTACTGTGTTTTTGCACAAACGAAATCTAATTTACTTTTATTTTAGGTAATTTTCAAAAAATTGTCACAATAAATTTATATATGGTCCCTTAACTCATGAAAATAGCATATTTTATTTAATATAAATTAAACTACCGAACGTAAAAATTTGAAATTTTGCACAGCCATGTAATATTACTTTCTGCATCTATTTCCAGCGAAATTTGGCTATGTTTATATTCATATTTTTTTAATATTAATTTAATAATTCATATTAATATTTTATTTAAAATTATAATAACGTTAAATTATGTTTGGGTTATTTAGTTCTAATAGGACGAATAAAAATCGGCTTTTCACTATCAACATTATATGAGATATGATTTAAAGTATGAAAAAATATTTTAACATAAGGGGAGGGGGATTTTGGGTGCTCATAACTCACCCATTTTCACTTCAAATTTATTGAAAATGGGTATCCGTTGTTAAAATGAGCTAAATGTTTCAAATATGAAGTGAAATCTTGGGGTTGCTATTGGGGAAAAAAAGTTAGTGTGAATTTTAATATGTAGACGGCCCCTTATGCAATTTTTCTGCATAGCAAATTAAAGTGTACTTCAATCATAAACGATTGGTATCTGTAACTTTGCTGTATGACGATCGACGGCCGAAAAAAGTACAAGTGGGACATTTTTTTTCCGCAGCTGTACAAGTGGGCGTTTATTTTTTTCCGCAGCTGTACATGTTATTGATTCATCGTTGTATTTTATATTGAATAGCTTTTTGTTAAAAACACGCACCGAGATAGAAATGGTCACCAAAATTTTGTTCAGAAGTGTATTGGAAGAAGAATTGGAACTCTTATGAGTGCTCCTGCAGAAGAAATATAATGTCACTATTTTCGACGGAGAGTTTCATTTTGTAATCTTTAATAACACGCATATATATTGTTTCGTTTTAAGTAGCCGAATATCTCTAAAATAGGAAAAGAAGTTCTCATTTTTCCCCAATCATCGTAATGTACTGAAATTATTTTAGGTGGCCCAGTAAATAAATTATCCAGTAGATGAGAACCAAAAAGAGAGGTGCAAAACTAGATGTTGCAATAATCGTAAATGTTAAATTTCAACATACTACGCCTGATAGTTTTTGAGATATGCGAATTACGTACTACATACATACGGACTGACGTCTGGAAAAAACTAGTCAAAATGGATTTGCAACCGGCCAAAATGGACTCTGCACTCTAAAAAATAACCGTAAATTCACTGGATACTTTCCTGGAAATTTTACGGAAACTTTCCGTATTATCAGATTCCAGGACTTTTTCCGTATATCAAGAATTTGGCCCTTACTGGCGGGAAAGCCCATCCGGTTTTCCGAGAAAGCTCTGGGGGGTCTAAAGACGTCGGAACAATTACCGCTTGAAGGAAACGAGGAAGTGGATTGGGGATAGTTTGAATTATAGTGGTTTATTACAAAAGTGGGTTTCGTACGAAGTTTTTACAATTTAGAAGGAAAGTGCCAATGAAAAAGGACAACGAAGTTAAAAATATATTTTGGACGATATTTAATTACTGATCATTATATAATTTTATAAAATAGTGATTAAGAAAAATTTTATGTACAGATAATTTTAAGATTGTTTTATAATGAAGTCACAAGAAAGAAAAATATTATCTTGCTTCTAAAAATATTTTCTTTTCTTTCTGATATAGAAAGAATAAATCAAATTTTATTACAGTACACTCGTACTTTTAAAGAAAACTTTATTTCTATAAAACTTATAAGAACATGTGTATGCACATTATACGCGCCCGGTACATACAAAAATAATAGATATAAAATTATGGGAAATGTTAATGTAAGAACTTTGTTTGCTACATCCATGAGCATACTGCTGCCTGATTCAGGATTCTGGTTCGCCTCTCGCCAAACAGTTAACGGTGTAGTTCGAAAAAACCATGGGATTTTGGTACATAAATACAAATAAACTAATTATGTAATGCACTTCAAAATTTTTAGAATATCTTTTTATAATGTGCATTATACACTGTAATAAAAGATAAACCTGTATCAGTAGCGAAACTTTAAGGAAAATTTCTTAAAAATCGAAAATTTAGCAGGATATGCCACTTTTCGAAACTTTTTTTGCCGTGGAATTCCATGTTGAAGAATTTTTTCCGAAAGTTTTATAAAAGGCACCTTTATTTCTTTTATTGCGGTGCGTAATACAGCTTAGAAAGAATCCTCCTGAATTTTTTCGAGCCCCTGGTGCAATTAGCTTATTCTGTTTTGTGTACTTAGACCGTGAGGGAGATTTTATTTTTTCGAACTGCACCCTTAAGTAGAATAAAAAGGTTTCCTGTTCGATTTCATCTATATTCAGAAAATAAAAGAAACCATCGACAAATATTCACACGTGGTAGTGAGTGGATAATACGTCAAACAAGTAACCGATTTCGACCCACCACTTAAGACCATCGTGCACATGCGGCGTACGTGCAAGTTAAATCCGTGATTCCGAAAGTCTTTTTGACTGTCGCTAGCAGTTTCCAAGGGATGCAAATATTCAGAAGTCCCTCATATTTTGACGAGTAAATTATATTGGAAAATGCAAGTTGCTTCAAACGACACATTTCAGTGTTTTTCTCTGTCCTGGAAAACAAGCAAGAAATATTGAAAATAAAATAAAGAACATATATTCTTATGGCCATCATTGACGTATATGAGCAAGGGTTGCGAAAAATAATTCTTCCTGACTGGGTTCTGCTGAGTTGGGGGAGGGGGGGGGCGACTAAGCCTTTCCTACAAAAATTTCAGCCCCATTCTAGAAAAATTTACATTGCAAGAGTATGAGATGGAGGGGTTCAAATCACATTTCTCGAAATATTAAAAAAAAAAAAAAAAACATTCATTTAGCTAACAATAATACTAACTTTAAGTGGAACTATACACATAATTTTGTTGAATGTAAGGGAAAAAGGGTACCAATATGAGAGGAAATTAATTTAATTAGAAAGCAATATTTCTGAATCCTTTTAAAATTTTATTAGTCCTCCTTTGTTTTTCAAAACTGGCTGCACGTGCTATGTCAAGCAATTTATGTGTGGTCTTAAGATCTCATTTATGATTACCACACATAAATGACAAATTATTATTTTTCTTTATTGTAATTTATTCTTCCGTATGATATTTACCTTTTTAAAAATTTTAAAAATTAAAAGAAAAGAAAGAAGAATGAAAGGACACAAAAGTAAAATGGACAATATTAGTATAATGAATTAATAACCCAACAATAAAACTAACACACTTATTGTGTGTTAAAAAATAAATTGCTCATAAAAGTAGAAAATAACAAAGAAAGCATATTTTATACGATTTAAAATTTTATAACTATGCCTAAAGCTATGCCTAAAATTTTATAACTATAACTAAAGTAAAATGACTAGAAACTGTAAACATATATAGGACCGTAAAAATAGGGAGACATGGTGGGGCAAATAGGAAAATGGTTAAGTTCTGAAAATTTTTGAGCTAAATCTTTTTTAAAAACTGTTTTAACAACACATTTTTTTAATGTTGAAGAGATCGTGTGACTATAGTATTAATTTCCATCTTGTGTGCCTCTCCAAACACGTACTGTGTTCCTGTTCCCCAAAGCGCCGGCCTCGTCAAAATGTAATTAGCGATTTTCGAAACTGCCCCTCTACTGTTCGTGGGAATGTTAAAAAGAAGTATTGCCATCTCACAGCATGTGGTGTCCAGCCAGACCCCGTTTTCTAAGAAAAGGGGACAGGTTCTCGAAGATCCCCTCCACGGTAAAGTGGCAGCGGCATCAATCTGCTGAGAGTCTGGAGGAGAGAGGATAGTCTGTTCTGCTCTACTATATTCACCCATACAAAGTAAGTTAACTTTACACTTTTTTTAGCTACATAAATATCTTGCACTAATACTTTTTATAAGAATGTTTTTCATTATCAGAGCCTGATCATAGGTGGACGGGGCCCGGGGAAAGAGGTTATTTTAGGCCCCCTATACTGTCACAAGTATTTTAACTTATTTTTGTTTGCTGTTGCATTTTCCCGACATAAAAATAAAACATTTTTAAAGAATACTAAAATTGAATTAAAAATTACCTATTTATTTATACTTATTTAGAACAAGATTATGCATTTAAAAGCGATTTTAATATTTTTTTTAGCCCGTTTGTATCATTAGGTGCGATAATTCAAGGAATGGCAATTACGAGGCACGCGAGCAAAGTTCCTCACTCCAAAAAAATTTTCTTCATACACCAAAATGTTCGAAATTTTCTTTACTTCATCATGAAATAAAAAATGTTAACTGATGGATATTTTGTAATAAGCATATATATATATATATGTGTGTGTGTGTGTGTGTGTGTGTGTGTGTGTATGGCCATACCATACGTTTCCAAAAACTCCTAACTTCTTGTTTATGGATCCATGAGTCTTAAAGACCATTGAATTAGAAGAACAGTAAATAAATCCCTAAGTCCATTTATTGTCAAAAATTATGCTATAGATATTACAAAGGAAATTTAGTTGCAAAAATTTTATTATTGCAGTATTTATGAATATGTAATAAATCATGATAACAATAAATCGGGAGATTTGGGAGCCCTTATTTTTCTGGGGCCCAGGGCCTATAGTCCCGCATGCCCGTGTAATAATCAGGCTCTGTTCATTATACTAAAAAATTTCTCAATTTAGCTGCCAAATTATGTTTTATTAGCAAATCATTCTATTTTTGATACTGATGGTTGGCTTATATATTATATATAAGAAGGCTATTTCACTTTGTAAAAAATTCCTTTGGTTCCAAAATCACATAAAGAATATATTTCATTTGAAATTTAGAATTCTTAAATGTTATTGATGTATACTAAAATATTAACTTTTTAATAATGTAGATAATTGATCATTTTATTTATTACTTTGTTCATGCAGCTAAGTGCCTAATACCTTAAATATTAAATGAAGTTAGTAAACTGTACATTTTTATTTGATTATTTGGCTTATTTTCAGAAATAATTTGTAGTGTATTGCTTTTAAAAATTACTCAGTTGATTTTTTTTTTAATTTTCTCATGCACTTGAATTGCTATGCTGCAAATTAAAAGTCAAATTTTAAGGTCTGGTAAAGTAAATGGAATTTTAAGAAGTGTGCAACTCTAAATCTTAACGAATAAATTGTAAAGAAATTACTATTTGGTCTTCACTAAAGAAGATTTTTTTTAAATAATAATTTTTTAAAAATAATTATTGATGTAGACCAAAATCTGAGGTCAAAGTTTTTGATGACTAATTTCAGTTTTTTCCATTCCTTCTTCAGAATAAATATTTTTTCTTTAGCATTGTTTTTTTTTAACCTACAATCCCATGAGAGTGAAAATTTATACCTACTTTAATTAAAAATTAATTTTTTAACCTTATCCCCCCCCCCAAAAAAAAAAAATCATTTAAAATTTTTCACTTCGAGTACAGATTTGGATATGATTGAAAAAAAAAAGCAAAGGAATTAAAAGTTGAAACAAAGAATACTCTGATTAGTTTAAAAATATTTAAGAAAGCAAACAAGAAATAAACTTAACATTCTAGAATTTTAAAAAATAAATAAAAGCTTTGCAATTACTCACAGAACCTTTAAAAACTTTTACCTTTCTTTGAAAAAATATTCTAGATATTGTAACTGCTTTTCAGATATTCTGCTCTTCTCTATGGCAAAGTTGCTTTTTTTTTGGGGGGGGGGACAACTAATGTATTTAGAATCGTATAAATTATTTGCTTAATATTTATATATTTTCATAATATGAAAGTTACTTTATTAAGCTTTCCTTTTAGAAATATGTATTTAGTTTAACATATTTTAATAATATTAAGGTGTAATTTACATTTATGAGCCCTAATCTCAGTATGCTTTAATACATCTGCTTAAAATATCCTGTGTTGTAAGTTTTCAATGTTTTTTAGGTGTTTTATGTTTGAACAGAAAATATTTTTGACATTCTTTTATGTTTTCGTATCCATAAGTCATAATTGCTTAACTGTTTTGAATAACAATTGCAATGTTTCGTAAGATTTCATTTTTCTGCATAATTACTTAAAGGAAAAAAAGAATTAAAACAATTCTACTATGAATGTGTGTCAGTGGCGTAGCCAAAGGGTGGGGGATAGGGGGTCACAACCTCCCCCCCCCCCTATGAGGAATTTTTTGCCTTACAAAATGTATATTCTTCACTCCCTTATCACACACGCGTATAGGTATATATGAGTTGAAGTAGTCGTAACCGCCCTCCCCATGAAAAATTTCTGGCTACGCCACTGGGGTGTGTGTATGTATATACTCTATATATATATATGAAAGATGTTTTCCAAAACAAACACTAAAAGTAAAAAAATGATTATATTTTATAGAAATTTTTTTACTAATCTAAATATACGGAATTTTACAATTTGTAGTATTTGTTAGTAATTTTTCAAATATTTTTTTAATCCTGGAAAAATATGTTATTTAGATATTCATTTTTAATATTCATGCAACAGGTTTATTGGAAAACTTTTGAAACATTTGCCATTTTTATGCAATATATAAATGTTGTAATCAGTGTTTGTTATATTACATAGTTGTGATATAACACTAATTTCAATGTAAGAAATTTTCTGCATTGCATTATGCATTAATTATATATAATTATTATTTTAAATTACTTTACGAATAATTATCAATAATGTCGCAAACTTTACGCCATGCATAATTACATATATATTGCTATTTTTTGATTCACATGTGATTTCATCTTTTTCTGGTTTTCTTGAAAGGCATCCCTGTTTAGGCTTGCCATATATTTCTAAGGCCAAACGAGGACAAAACATATTTTTGTGGGGTCTTTAGTATAATTTCATTACAACGAATTTAAAGAGAAAATTGAACTGGTAATTCTGGAAAATTCATTAAAGGGAAATTTCATTTATTTAATTAGTTCTAATGATTTTCTTTAATAAAAATATTTATTCGTTAATCGGAAATATTAATAAAAATTTAGTTTATTCTAATGAGATTTTACAGCATTTTAAAAATTATTTTATAAAGTAAATTAAAAATCTTACCTTACTGGAATATTCAACTTTATTTATTTAGTTGCATTTTTCATTAGACATGACTGTTTGTTATGATGACATCATAAAAGTTACAACACGAAAGTTCAGAAATAATTTTGACGTTTAGAAGATGCTTAACATTACATACTGAAGGTCTATCCCCTTTCTGCAGAAAAATTTTCCCCGTTACAGATGTCCCAGGCAAAGACACCCTAAACTACTTTGAACAATTTAGAACAAACTATTTAGAATGTTGCGACATGTAGTATCAGTCTTCTGTAGAGCTTTGAAAAATAGCTCTCCACTTCTCTTCAGACCCCACAATGGTCCATTGCATAAAGTATTGGAAATGATAGATGGCTGAAGTGGTTCTCTGGCTAACCGCATGGCTGTTGATCTAATGCTCTGGCGTTTCGGGTGGTTTTCTCCATATGTCACATAAATTAACATAAGCATCGCAAGCTGCTGATTATTGTGGAGGGGAGGGGGGTGGAGAACAAAACATGCTCTTTTTTCTCAATCATCATTAAAATTTTATCATTAGTAAGGCAAAATATTGGAGGGATGTGTCCCCTCGCCCATGAGCATTAGAACCCTTTAAAAAGTCCTCTTCCCAAGGCACTCCACCTTCTGCAGATACCTGATGTGGAGGTTTGCCCTAAACACACTACACTCTACACTACACACTTTTCTTCAATGGTGTCTGGAACCTCTGAATTTGAACCACCCTCAATAATCCCGGATTTTCTCAAATCCCACGCATTATCCCTGTATAGCACTTAAAAAAAAGAAGACTATAATCCCAGACATCTCCTAAGCCTATCCCTCTTTAAAAACAATTGTTTATAAAATGGTCCTTTTTTCGTCAGAAATGCTCCTTTTTCCCTTTTCTAGATAGAAAATTTAGTGGAATTCCTGTAATATTATAGAACCCTCTAAAATGCCCTCCGCCCGAGGCATCGCCTTTTGGTAGATAGCCCTCGAGTAGCTTTGCTATAAACCCACACACACACATTTTTTTTTTTTTTTTTTTTTTTTTTTTTTTTTTTGCAGTCCTTTTATATTCCTGAAAAACAGATGGACTACTATTATTTAGATTGCCAAAGTAAGTTATTTGACAAATTAAATTTGATGCTTACGTTTTATATCGCTAAAGTAATATAATCGTGTTGTATGAACTTAAAACTTACATAATAGCTGATGACTGTATGTTTAATAAAGTAAATGAGTATAACACTTGATTCACATGGTACCTTGTTACCATACATTTTGAAGCACAAATTCTGTATAGTGTCTTCGTGGTAGGGGTTTAGCACTCAAAAGATACAAACAAGTTCAGCTGATTTACAGAGAGAAAACCGAGCGCTAACCTTTTAGGAATTTGTGTGAGTAAATGTGATCGTTTCCCCTGTGGACTATTAACAAGTTATTTGTTACTTATTAAGGCCAATCTGTCCAAAACTTGGTAGTTATCAACTTGAGAAAAATAAACTTGTTTATTTATAAATTTGTTTATTCACTTTCAGATTTATAAATTTCATATAAAATTTATTGTATTCGTTCTAACAAAACATTAATTTTAATTAAAAATTTATTACATTCAGGTGGTTCAATTTTTGCAGCAAGCGACTTCATCATTTTCATGGACAAGGTTCCTGTAAAGCGGACAAAAAATTTCGTCGGTGCTGTTTCAAGAATACCCCTATAATTGGAATTTATACAACGGTAAATGGTGCCTTTTTTCTTTCTTTTCCTTTTATATATTCATCATAAATGTAGTTTGTGTAATTTTCTATGCTTAGTAGTATGCATATCACAGGGATATTTTACAACATGAATAAGCTAATTTGTTGCCCTAAATGTACACTGGAAGCATGGATTGACAACATCAAGATTATTTTTTCATATGCGTTATTACTCCATTTATTATTATTATTATTCTTTTTTTAATTTACCCCCTTTTTTCCTAGCTCGATAGCATTCATTTGTAGAATAATTAACTTATTATTTAGCTTTCAACAATCTGATACCATGAATACTAATTAATTCCTGTATTAATCTCATTCGTTTTCTGAAAATTAATAAACACGTCACTGCAATTTTTCACAAAGTACGGTATATTAAAATACGAAATTTAATTTTTATGTGGTCCCTCTTTTCCTATCACTAATATTTAGAATATGTTGCTTAGTGTCTAAGAACCAAAATTAAAAGATAAAATCATATCTCTAAGTGTAAGTTTCGGTAAGTAAAATTTTAATTTCACGAATTTGAAGGCGTTTAATTGTCTTTTCAAATAAATAGATCATTATTTAACTTTTATCAATTTACAGTTTGTCCCCTAAGTTTAAAGAAACGTTTTTCTTCTTTTTCACTTTGCAGTATAATGAATTTATTGCTTTATTGTGATTTAAAATTACTTAATTTACACCAATTAACAAGGCAAACGTATTTCCATGTATATTTTTATTTTATGTAATTACTCTGTTTAAAAATTAAGAAACAAAGCATTATAAAGGATGTGTCAAAAAGATTGAAACACGCTTTATTTTTTTAGCAATAAAAGTAAGTGGTGTAAATTACAAAAATGTTTAAATTAAGGTAGAAAATAAAGTAATAAGTTTACAAAATTGTAATTATAACGCTCACCAATCTTCAAAATGTTGCACTTTTTGAATTAGAAAAATATTATTCGACTCACATAAGAATGATTTTAAAAACCGCACATCTGTATTTTTAAAACTGAAGAAGTTATGTTTGTCCAACACTGTGAGTCCCTAATACTGTGAATGGGGACCATCTATCACAGGGGAAATGATATTTTTTGACGTATCACAATAAAAGATAGAACTGGATGATATTAGCCATATGCAGCTCATGGGCCCCATAAGGAGTACGACTGCTTTATAGGATCTCTGTGCCATACTTCATTTAGATTCATGTGGTAAAAATTGTCGACACACATTAGCATATTTCTGATCATAAAATTTTTACCGTCAGTTTATGGTCTCTATTTTACGGAAAAGTGGCATAAGTCAGATTTTTTCTTTCAACGTGATTCAGTACATTTTAAAGATACAGTTATACAGATATGCGGTTTTTTAAAATGATATCTCCAAATTAAACACAACAATTTTCTGATTGACGAAATTTGTGTAAGAGCCAAAATTAAAATTTGTAACTTTTTGAAAATGAATGATAGGAATATTTCATTAAAGTAACCTTAATTCCTACTTTATTTTAAACATTTTTTTTTTCAATTTACACTGATCACTTATCTTTAACAAGAATAAAAGTAAAGAGCGTTTCAATCTTTTTGGGACGTCTGTATATGTGGCAGTCATTTCGCTAAACAATTTTTTCTAAATTTAACACAGTTACAAAAAATTACTCTAAAATTTTTTAAGTTCTTGAAATTAAAATTTGCCTTTGATATCAATATAACCATCAGTTTAAAATCAATATACTAATATTGTTCAGTAATTTTAATTTAATCTCATCATAAAGATATATCTACGTTTGGAGTAACTTTTATTAAATGCATTGGAATTACGCTATATGAAATGTATTTAAGTACAGTCAACAGCAAATATTAGTACAGGCAACAGTATTATCAGAATCTATAACCACATTACAACATATATGTCAGATAATAATGTACTTATAAGAGAGATACTACTGCTGTTTTAATTTCATTTGTAATTGAAGTGTATAATATTTTTTTCTCCTTGAAATGTAAGATATATTTTCTTTTGCAGATGCTTAGCGGATATAAATCCTGATAGAGGAACGAAGTATGGAAAGAAAAAACTAAAAATGCTGTGAACCCCAAAAATTTAAAATTAGTAATTTAATCCAATATAAAATCTTAAAATTGTAATTTCTTGTTATTTAATAATGTCTTACAATAAATTTCTGTTATTTTGAATTGTATGTTTACTCTCTGATTTTTTTTCTCATGATGGATTTTTTTTTATGACAGTAGATTTGTCAGCACAACATTTTTATAAAATAATACAATTCGAATAAGTCAATTTATTATTCGGAATTGTTTTTGTGTGTATGCTACAAGTTTAATAATTGCATTATACACACTATCATTTTAGAGAAAAAAATATAGTACCAAAAAAGATTTTTAAAATTAAATATTTGATGTTTTTTGTTAATGTGCTTAAAATTTAGATATCAGAAAGCAATTTATATCAGTAGATATCAGTTGTGTTGCCACTCATTGGCAAAACTTTAACTCCAGGAATGTCACTCTAATTTTTGTAATTTTTATCTTTCAATAATATTGATACAAAATGAAGCAATATTCATCGTTGATATAAGACAATTTAACTATGTTAATTACTGTAGATAGGTTTAAGCTGAATACAATAATTTCAAATTTGATTTAGAATTCTATTATCTGTATGAACAAAATAAATCTAATTACTTCCCCTTGTATTAATATATATTGGTAATATACTAATATATATTAATTAATATTTGCTCTCTTTTATAGCAGAACAATGGTTCAACATATGAATTCTACCAATTAAAATTGCAATGAATTTACTTTGCACGCATTAGTGAATTATTTATATCTATTATCTTCGTTTTTAGGAAAGTTTACTAATTGTGAGCAGTCGTTAAAGGATATAGGGTTTTCATTGGGGAAAGTAGAATAGTTTTTTATTGTTCTATCTATTTAAAAAAAAAGAGAGCAAATACGGCTCATGCGTTTTCCATAGACCAGGAACGTAGATAGAAAAAAAATTGGGGGGTGGGGTGGCTCAAAGTGGAAAAGTAAAAATTCTCACAAAAAGGCTTGATTATTATCAGTTTGCTAACAAAAATTCAAATTTCGAAAGTCGCCCGGCTCTTTGAGCCAACCTTTTGGCTGCGTCTTTACCTCAGATATTGCCCGACTTTGAGAGGTGTCCGGATTGGGAGAATTTCACTGTACTTGCAAAAGGTATATATGTACGATTTATACATTATGCATACTATGACGGCAAGAAAAATCTGAGAACAGTTGGCTCCTATATGTTACACTATTTTAGGGTCCTGCAAATAGCCTGCTAGGTTACTGAATTATAATTTATAATGCTATGTGGAATTTATGTACACAGAAGAAATAAAAGTTCCTATTTATATATAGTTCATAACTCTTAAAATGTTTGTCTCGTACAAAAAAGAAAGAAATCAAAAATTTAAATTCAAAGTGTAAGCAATATTCTCATAAAATCAACGTTCTTCTAAATTTCACTTTTAATTTTTTTCAAGGGTTTGCTGTTTTTAATAATGTTTAGAAATTATGGTTCTAATTGCATTATTTTAATAATATTCAGTGGAGGATACAAATTTACTCGTAAGTAGCACCTGATTTATAACAGTGTTCCCCTAACATTCTCCAAATCAGTTTTTTTTTTTTTTTTTTTTTTTTTTTACAATGAGCTTATATAATTAATTATTTTTCTAAGAAAACTGATCCTGGGAAGAAAAAACATACACACAAAAATTGAAATAAAATAAAAAAATTGAAATAAAATAAAAAATTAAATGAACAGAAAAATGTTAATTGTGTAACGTTTCAGAAAGTATTTTGTTGAGAGGAATACAGAAACATGTTATCTTATGGATGTTTAAGATATCACGTTTCTAAATCAGTATATTGTCAAATTGTACATTATGGTCAATTTATGAGTATATTGTCAAATAATTTTTTCTACTTAGATATGGAAACGATTGTTTGACGGGATTTTCCCGAAGTCTTCAAAATACATAACTGTATAATAATATATAGGAAATTTAGAGAAAAAGATAACCAAAGATAAGATAATACAAAAAAAATTGTTTAAATTAAAAAAAATTGATATTTTAAATAATAATGTCACATTAACAAAAATATTTGATATTTTTGTTAATGTGACATAATGTATTATGTCAGCAAATTTATTATTTGTCAATAATTAAAAGTTAATGTGTTAATTTAGGCATCAGAGGTCAATTTTATATCAGTAAAATTTGTGTTGTCATTCATTAGCAAAACGTTAACTCCAGCAATGTTACTCTAATTTTTGTGACTATCTTTTCCGTTATGTATTAATAATATTGATACTTAACGATGCACTGTATGTACTGCATATAACTGTACAATACAACAAAACTTTCTGTTAAATAACGGAAAAATTGAAATACGGAAACTTTATAGACCTAGGAAATTACCCTGATAATAACGGAAAAGGTAAATAACCAAAATACGTTACAATGCTGAAAAATGTCCCGTTCAAAAACGGAAAAAATAAAATACGGAAGTCCGTTCAAATACCGTTGAATCTGTGAAAAAACGGAAAAAGCAAAATACGGAAATTATTAATTTCACAAAATTTATCCGGTAAAAAACGGAAGATTTAGAATACTGAAATATGTTATTGTACCGAAGAATATCCTGTAAAAAAACGGAAAAATCAAAATACAGAATTTTGTTATTTCACGGAAATTATGCAGTAAATAACGGAAAACCCTTAAAACGGAATTTTGAAAGTAACTGAAACTGTCCAGGAATTTACAGAAATAAAATTCCGTAAATATACGGAAAAAGTACTGGCGTCTGAGCTGCCAGTACTTTTTCCGTATTTTCACGGAAATTTTTTTTACAGTGTGCATGCATATATACGACCATACATTCGTGCATACGTTGAGACGTCCTAAGAAAACTCTATGAAAGCAATTTCGAGCTAGTCAAATATCAATTTTTTCATCAAAATCCGCATATCGAAATTTTTCGCGATCACTTAACTTCCTCTTACTTCGTACCAGCAAGTAAAGAGTATGGCAATGCATAGTATTTTATTTAGATCGCAGTATTAATTTGTGTAAACAGATTTTTCATAATAGGGGTTTTCTTCCAGAGCTTTTTCACTATACCTTATTTTTATTAGCACAGTAATCATGTGCCATATTAATTTTTTTCTATCAAAATGTAATCATTTGTAAAGTTGTTGATAAAGGGTAGCCAGTGAATGATTTTAAAAAGATAATCTCTGCCTCAACGTGTTTGCGATGAAGAAAGCGCACAGGTTTACTTTTCGTTACTCATGAATGCATAAAATAGACTATGTCAGAAAGTGCTTAATAAATGATGTGCTTTCTAAGAATTATCTTGTTCGGTACGGAATTACCCCATTATTTAATTTTACAGTTATCCTACAACTACTTGCTTTTTTCCATTTTATCAGTTGAAACACTGTTTATATTAAACTCCTTTCCTTAATGCTGTCAAATGATCTTGACACGTTCTTGAAGTTAAAATGTTAAATTTCTTTTTACCATAATTAGTTCTTTTTTGAGATCCTTAGAAACCAGACATGCATGATACAATTTTGTTTTCCTTCTCGAACTAAGGTAGAAATATTTTAAAATTTGCACCGTTTCTTCGCTGTCTACGAAAGTGCATTATCATTTATGGATCTATTTACTGATACATGATGACTGAGGATACTAAAAATCCAGAATTTATAGTTGAAATTTAGACAATTAGATCTTCATTTAACAAAGAAAAAATCAAATAAAAAAAGCGTTGTAAAAGTTTAAAAATTTTCAATTTCAAATTTCTTGTACCATTTAATAAAGCTTTAAAATTAAACAACATCTATGTATATATAAATACGCTGATCAAAACCTTAGTGTCCCTTTTGCAGCGCACTGCCTTAACGGATGACCGTGAAATTCGGCACAGTTTAAGTACATATGGAATTGTTTGTGCGAACGTTAAAATTTTCGTATATACAAAATAATAAAATTTACGGTGCATAGTATGCTAATGCACCGTAAAAAATCAGAGAAGTAATTTGACACGCAATATTTCGCGCCAAGTCGGCGGATGGTTCCATTGTTGTGTCAATTTCGAAATAACAACACTTAGTTTCAGCAGTACTATAGGGTTATACAATTACAACAAAATTTGCACATCTATGTATATACGCTAAGCAAAACCTTAGTGTCCCTTTTGCAGCGCACTGCCTTAACGGATGACCGTGAAATTCGGCACAGTTAAAGTACATATAGAATTGTTTGTGCGAATGTTAAAATTTTCGTATAGTATGCTAATGCACCGTAAAAAATTAGAGAAGTCATTTGGCACGCAGTATTTCGGGCCAAGTCGGCCGATGGTTCCATTGTTGTGTCAATTTTGAAATAAAAACACTTAGTTTCAGCAGTACTATAGGGTTATGCTATTACAACAAAATTTGCAAAAAGTGGAATTATTCCCGAGTTTGGTGATACGCCAATATCTAAAATGTGCTTTAGCAATGTGCTTGGCGACTTTTTTTAGACGGAAATAAGTGCGCGAAGTGTTGTAAATTCCATGTTTAAAAGCAGTGAAAAACCTTAACCCATTAAACGCCACTATGAGAATCAGATAGAAATTTTTAAATGTATATACATTTTTTACATACATTGCATACCTCTCCTATAGAACAGTTGATATTGGCGTGTTATGGGGATAAATGTCTTTCTCCATTTTGGATACAGCAATTCCTTTTTTTACGCAGATGCTGCTCAAAACTGTATATATAAAGTAATTATTTTTGTTGTTGATACTATAATGTACGAAATAACCAGCCTGCGAAGTGCCAAACATTTCTTTATTGTTGAACGATAGCAAAATCAATCTGGAAATGCTATGACTTGGAGGGGACTTGGAGGGGAGGCCCAAAAAGGGCCAGGCACCACGACCATGGGTCTATTGTATCATCCCCAAGCAATATGGAAAAGGCCCTACGGAAAGAGTCCAGTAGCAGATGCGAACATCAGCATAGACCTAACAGACATTTTGCGAAGCTCCCAGGGCTCAATTACATGGCGCCCAAGATGCTCAAACCTATAATCAGAGAAGTACTCACACTCACAGAGGATATGTAAAGCAGTTTCCTCCTTAAGAAGACAACCCCGACAAGTGGGATCATCGACAACCTTCATTATGTTAAGATGTCTTGTAAGGCAATAGTGCCCAGTTAACAGGGCAATATCCCTAAGGAGACTGGACCTGTTGAGACAGAGAAGTTCCTTGCATCTAACACCAGGAAAGCCAAGATTGATCTCTTTGGCCTGCCTCTGGCCATTACACTTAGGCCAGCTGGAATACTGAAGCTTTCTAAAGTGGCTAATCACAGTATCCCTGTAACATTTACTCGAGATACCGAGAACCGGCTCAGGTCCAACAAAAAAAGAGCCAGAGCCCAACCTGGTAGCGTAATAACTACCTTTACTCTCTGTTGGGAACGGGGGAACTTGAAGCCTTCTTATTGGCTGCTTTCTCAGAGCATCTTAAAATTTCAATATATGTGGTGGTGCCATCTATATTTTTATTGTTAAACTCATGACTGCCTCGCCTTAATTAAATCAACAGCATAAAAAACATCAGAATGATTTGTTTTGGTGTATATTTAATTTAAAAAAAAATTCCTCCCATTTAACAGCATTCCTTTAAACATATTTTTCTTTAGTTAATTTGTTCTCTCTCTTAATCAGATACTCAAATGTTATGAATATTAAATACTACTAATTTTAAATGACAAAAATTGAACTCTGTTTTTCAAAGGAAATAAAGTTTAACAATGCCTACATATGTGTGACAAGAATATTCTAAGGATAAAGCATCTTTTTTTTTTTTTTTTTTTTTTTTTTTTTTTTTTTTTTTTTTTTTTTAAATTATAGCAAAGAAAAGTACTAGGTATTACTATAAAATGAAATTCATTTTTCATTGTAAGAAAGATACAGTTACCTTTTAGAATGACAATATTTTTATCAAAAGAGTATTCTGAATGATAAATTCAACATAATAGGATATATAAGAGGATTTTGTTAAATTTTAAATTTGTTTGTTTGATTAAAGATTTTGTTAAGTGATAATATTTTAAAACCTCAAATATTAGAAAAGTATATTACAAATTGATACAAATGCATTTATAATATACTTTTCTTTAAAAAATATTTAGAAATTTAAATGTTTTTAGAAATTAGAAAAGTATTTTTTTAATGCTACTATATTCATAGAAAAATATGCGAAACAAAAAATTTCCTTGAACTGGTAAATACACTTACCTATGTATTTAGAATACTCTAATATAAACAATAAATTTCTCATTCAATATTTATTGCTGTAGTTTTTGAGGATACACAATTCTCAGTTAATTCTCTATAAGGCATTTCTTAAAATTATTCACATATATAGAGAGAGACATATTATAGAATAAAACTTTATTAGCTTATAAACTTTCATTTATTTCTTGCTAGTTTTACATGTACGGCCACTTATGAATTGAATCTTTTTCACTGATGAAACAAAAAATTTTAATAGATAAAAATATTTTTCAATTCCAAGAATTATTTCATTATGTAACTTTTTCAACAAAACTATTAGTACTTAATAAAAGTTCTTAATTTTCCTCTTTCACAAAGCGTTTTTTTTTTTTTTTTTTTTTTTTTTTTTTTTTTTTTTTTTTTTTAAATGGTTGGTTGCGTTTCAAATGCTCCCAACTTTCTTATAATTGTTGAATATAAACCCCAGAACTTAGAAAGAGAAAGTAAATAACACAGAAATTCTTTTAATTTTATTTTCAGATTCAGACACGTTAAGATAGAAAGAATTATTTGGGGATGGTAGTATTCGAATAATTTTTCATATGTGTTCTTTTCCTTTAATATCCAAAAATTATAAATTAAATTTTTGAGGTTACAATTGAATAATAAGAAGTGCAAGAAATATGGAAAATAAGTAAAATTATATCTTTAATATATATGTATTGTACAAAAAATTACAATTTAATGAAGTTTTGCATTTGGTCGATTCCTTTTTATATTTACAGAAAGTGAATGTTTCCTTTTTTTGCTGGGAAGTTTTTTTTCTGGAAAAACAGACATTGAAACAACTGATAAACTACATAAGAATAAGCTAATAAGATTATATCGAGCGCTGGGCTAAGAACAAGGTTAAAATAAAGAAGGAGCGGTAAGGCATCATGACGTCAAGCATCAATCTGAGATAACAGCCAATCAGAAGGCTTCAAGATCCCCCGTTTCCAACAGAGAGTAAAGGTAGTTAATATGCAACCTGGTAAGGAATCCGCCATCTCATTACCAGGAATGTCAGAATGACCAGGAACCCAATACAGAGTAACATGAAATGCTAACTAGTGGGAGGGTGCCAAAGCTTCCGCTGTGGGAACAAGAAATATGAGCGTTCATAACATTCCTTTATAGGAATCTATTCATGCAGGATTTCAAGAATGTTGTTCTTCAAGATGTTGGTTTTAAATATGCATTCCACTTGAAACATTTAAGTGATCATTTATTTTATTTATTTTTTTAGTTTTATATAAGACAGTCATAAAGACAAAATTTCACTTTTTTAAAAATTAGAAAAAAAAAAACATTAAATTAAAATATATTGTTCCGATAAAAATATATAACACACCCTATAGTGTAAATGTTTATATAAAATGTGTATTTCGTAAATTGCGTTAAAATATTTTAAGAAAAAAATATATAAGAGATGTTCCCGTAATCGGAGCTTTGGCGCTTAATGGGTTAAAGGAGAGAATAATATTTACTATTCGTTCAGGGCATGTCGAAATCCAAGAGAAGCTGCGCAGAAACGCGCCAATTCGACAATTTCTTCATAACATCCCGCCAGGCAGTATGCTAAAGCAAATTTTCTCCAAAAATATTATTGAAGAAATACCCCAGTAATTAAGAGGGAGTGAAAATAATATTATTAATGAAGTGTATGGAAATATTTCCGAAAACTTACTCTCAGATAACATATTGAAGTCAGTTATAATAGAACCTAAAAATGATGATTCAAATTTTATTAGTGTTAACAATCGCATATCAGGCGCGGATCCAAGGGAAGGGTGGTGGGGGCAATCGCCTCCTCTGGGCGAAGTCCAAAAATATGTTATAATCTGTTAAAATATATTATGAAAGTATAATGGAAATTATGCAGCCTTTTTCTAAGACGTGTATTGCGGGTACTACTCCCTGTCCTTTTTAATCTTCCCTCATATATAGATTTTATCAGTAAAATAATTAATTATATTAATTGGTATAATTGATTATATTAATTAATTATAAAATGTTTTTGCGTATTCTACCCGCCTGTTTCACGTACAAAATCGCCCCCTCCTTGAGTAATTTCTAGATCCGCCCCTGTCGAATATCTGATGAATAGAGATATCACCGTAGCTACGTTTTAAATAATTGCTATGATGACAGTGAAATCAATAACTATCCAGTAGTTTTTAAATTCTTTACTGTGAGTGGTTTGGATTTTCTTTTCTTTTCTTTTCGGTTAGCCGGGAGCAAGTGAAAAATTGCCAAATAATTGTGATTTGCGCGAAATTCTTACAAACCTAAAGCGATTTCCAGTATAGTTGTTTATCCCTTTCCATATTTTGGAAGTTTAATTTAATTTCGTAATTTTATTCAATTCCACACGTTTTCGGAAATTCCCCAATATGTAACCAATAAGCTTAGAAATTTCTTTTTAGTATATTGACATTTTTGTATTTATTTAATTCTGTAACTAAATACTATTTTGTTTACGGATTAAAATTTCCGCCTTTTTGGGGGGAAAAGACAGTGTTTCAGAAGTAGTCTTTAAACGTTTCCCAGAAAAAGCAGTTGGCGGGATTTGCACCTGGCTAAAAAAAAAAAAAGAACAATAACAGAGTTTGCCACCACATAAGTTAGTAAATTGCATCATTATACTAATAAGATACATAAGTACAAAGGAAGCATTAATCCATGGAACAGGAATGTGCATCAAGTTTATACATCGTAATGCTATTGATTGTGAAGTTTGAACTGGAACCGCAGGCAATAAAAGAATCTTAATTCCACTTGGAAAATATTCTGGTACTATTTTACCACATCCTTCCAAAAAACTCAATTTCCAAATATATCTGCATTTGCGATGATAGTAAATAAATCTCAAGGACAATCATACGAAAAAAGGGCAATTTATTGAGGCAGCAAGGTTTCATACATGGTCAGTGGTACGCCTCAGCAAGTAGACTTGAATCATTCAACTTTTTAAGATTTTATAGCTCCAAACATGATGGGTCTTTAGCCGAGGATAGTTCCAGGTTCAATTTTCGGAGGGGGCGACTAGACTTTTTTGATTAGCTTAAATTGCTCAAAATGCAAACTGAATGCATGAAATCCAAGAGAGGGAGATGACTCTATGACCTATTCGCTGGAGCTACCTTTGCATTTAGCAAAATATGATAGAGTTTTTACAAAAACACCGACTTCACAGAAAAGTGTGGTGGTTGTAAAGTAAAATTGTACAAAAGTGGTCACTAAAGACAGATAGTCTCTTAGCCAAGGAGGTCACTTTAGTAGGTTCCAGTGTATATGGGATGGTGAGACATATTCTTTGACCGAATACCTTTATTCACACTCAGATTTTAAAAAATAATGCTTTATGGTCGAATTTCGACCACTGCAGACAACTAGTTGTTATAAAACTGTTAATTTTAACAGATTATACGCGTTATAATGCATATGATGCATTTTAAATTTAACATTTAGTTCTTAGTTCACAAGTTTTCAAAATTGTTTCGACCAACGCCAAATTTAGGATTTAAAAAATCGAATGCCTCCCCCCCCCTCCGTGAGTTTTAACCTACTTTTTTACATTACCATTCTTTGCTATTTTAAAAGAAATTATTGAACTAAATTGCGAAACCAAAATGTGAAATACACAGTTTTGTTATAAAACAGGAGTATTAATGGAAATAAAACAAATTATATTAATATCTAACTTGGCTAGAAGCTGGTTCTTATAACAAGGTTTTTATGGGAACAAGGTTCGACTATATTTAATTTTAGTTTAAATACCAAGGAGACTACAATCCCAGTATTAAGGTAGTTTAAATAGATTTTTTGCCGTCGCCTATTTACATTCCATTAACCCATTAAGCGCCAAAGCTCCCGTTACGGGAACATCTATTATAAATTTTTTCTTAAAATATCTTAACGCAATTTACGAAATACACATTTTATGTAAATATTTACACTATATAACACACCCTATAGTGTAAATGTTTATATAAAATGTGTATTTCGTAAATTGCATTAAAATATTTTAAGAAAAAAATATATAATAGATGTTCCCGTAACGGGAGCTTTGGCGCTTAATGGGTTAACGCTCTCTAATTTTCTCTGAGCCTTCTACTGCCCCTTGAAAGCCTCTGGCGCTCCTGAAAGCCTGAAAGCCTCTGGTCAGAGGAACTGTGGGAAGCCTTTCGCTGAACAGGCGGCGATCCTGCACCTACATTTCCCCAGCCCAACCACATTGGCTAATGCAAATTCGAGCTATGCCATTCGTTTGTACTTCATTTGTACCGGAATGTACCGAAATATTTTCGTTTGTACCGATACCGATATCGAGATACAGCGCCCCCTTTGTGGTCGGGCTGGGAAAACGGCAGCCCGACCACAACGCAAATTGCAAATTTGAGCTATGCCATTCGTTTGTACTTCGTTTGTACCGGAATGTACCGAAATATTTTCGTTTGTACTCTTTAGAATAAGAGAGATATAGCGGTTTTTCCACAAGCAATTTTGAGAGAACGCAAGAGTTCATCGACCGCTATCCAAAACATTGGGGTTCAGAATTTCCCCCCGTCTTTCGTAGTCTTCCGGATGTCGACCGCTGGGCTGAGGGGTGTGGTGAAGGTCGATGGGTGAAGGGGATGGATCCAATCGGAAGAAAATCGGTTTCCCCTCGTTACATCGCTCTTATCAGGAGACAAGGAAAATGCACGATTCCGGTGGAAGAGGATGAAGGGAAATGATAAAATTTATAGCCTTATGCATTTAAAATATAATATAATTAATCGCATAATCTATATAAATAAAGCAATGAGTAAACTGTCCGTTAGTTTGTCTGTCTGTGTCTCGCGTAGCTCGCAGACGGGTGATCGTAGACCTACCAAATTTTGTACGGAAATTCTCCAGCACGGGTCCCGACACACCTCGAAGCGATTTTTTCGAAATTCGAATTAGTTTAGGAGATATTGATAAAAAGCACCGTCAAAAACACCGATTCTTGCTTTCCGCAATACCGCAATTGTAACCCCTGCAGTGAAAAAGTGAGAAATAAGTATCGAGGTTGCCATGTTTGGCGATTATATTTAATGATTTAGACTCTTGAATTAAAAATAAAAGAATAATCATTTTTTTTCTGTTTAGAATATTTGTAAGGCTGTTTTTTAATTAAAATATCGTGTGCATTTGAAATCAGAGCAGGAATGAAATCTTTTATACTCAAATTAAAAATAGGATTTGGAAATTTTCCGAGACTAAAATGTGCAACTTTTTAATTTGGCAAAAAATAAAATGGGTGATATGCGATTTTCAGAAGATGATTCTAGGGTTTGGCGCAATTTAATGAATGGGTACTTTTAAAAACAAGCGTAGGTTATCTCTCTATTTTAAAAAAAAGTAAAGGCCGCTGCCGCTGGCACTGTCAAAGCTTGTTGACCTATCTCCTCCTAAACCGTGGGGATTTGAGTTTAGACTAAGGTGCCCACAGATTCGAAAAATTCCGAGGAACCTGCTAAGCTGACTTAAATTTCGAAAATCGAATTATTTTAGAAGATATTAATAAAAAAACTGAAAAAAATAAACATAATGGTTGCCAGATTTGGCATAAAATCATTCATTCCTTTGCAACAAAGCGTTTCCAAGTATCTAGAATCGCGTGAAATTTACAAACATGAGTTAGAATTACGCCCATTTTACGCCAAAATAAAAACTATATGAAATAAGTAGCTCAAAATGTGTTACACAAAGTTGACAATTTTCAAATAGTAAGTTCGCTTAGACAACAGGAGTTTAGAATTAGCGATTATTCGTTTTTCCAAAACAGGATAACTAATATCTTGAAAATGAAAAATAATTAAAATGCAGATTATTTTAAAGCCGGTTCGGTCCAGCTGGATTATTTGCTAGCAGTAGAAATATTTGGCGGCGTTAACTATGCCATTATAGCAGTTATAGTACACTTTGGATATTTGCTAGCGCGACGAGATGGTATAATTCGAGGTGCTAAGTACGCCAATCTGCAAACGATTATGTAAATGAAAATATGGATAACGATTTTCCGGTAACCTTAAATGAACAGTAATTATAGGTTGTGAGCATGTGTAAATCGCCAAATAATGAAAAGTCGCCATTGGTGGCAAGCTATCCTATCTGTTCCGTAGCTTTTATTAACTTTACATGTGCGCAAGTAGCCAAGTAATGAAAAATCGCCCTGGGGGACAATTTCGCAAGATGTGCAATAGGTTTTACATTATCTATATAAATAAAATTAGACTTTTGTCTGTACATTTCTTGGATTTCAAAAATTTTGCGATTTCTATCCGTTTCAAGCACCTGGGAATCGGATGCGACCCTCAAAAAAAAGTTTGTCTGTCAGTCATTCTGTCATTCTGTCATTCTGTCCGTGACGCTTTTTTTGTTTAAGCATCACGTAAAAACGACTGAAGCGAATGATATGAAATTGGGTGTGATGATAGGTGGTCACTCAACTTAAAACATAGCCGTCGAATTTTAAAAAAATCTTGATTAGATTTTCAGATTTTGCGAAAATCGTTTCAAACTGCGTAAATTTGTGTTCAAGCATCACGCTAAAACGACAGAAGCGAATGATATGAAATTGGGTGTCATGATAGGTGGTCACTCAACTTAAAACATAGGCGTCCAATTTTTTAAAAATCCTGATTGGATTTTGAGATTTTGCGAAAATCGTTTCAAACTGCGTAAATTTGTGTTCAAGCATCACGTAAAAACGACTGAAGCGAATGATATGAAATTGAGTGACATGATAGGTGGTCACTCAACTTAAAACATAGGTGTCGAATTTTTAAAAAAATCTTGATTAGATTTTCAGATTTTGCGAAAATCATTTCAAACTGCGTAAATTTGTGTTCAAGCATCACGCAAAAACGACTGAAGAAAATGATATGAAATTGGGTGTCATGATAGGTGGTCACTCAACTTAAAACATAGGCGTCGAATTTTTAAAAAAATCTTGATTGGATTTTGAGATTTTGCGAAAATCCTTTCAAACTGCGTAAATTTGTGTTCAAGCATCACGTAAAAACGACTAAAGCGAATGATATGAAATTGGGTGTCATGATAGGTGGTCACTTAACTTAGAACATAGGCGTCGAATTTTCATAAAATCTTGATTGGATTTTGAGATTTTGCGAAAATCCTTTCAAACTGAGTAAATTTGTGTTCAAGCATCACGTAAAAACGACTGAAGCGAATGATATGAAATTGGGTGTCATGATAGGTAGTCACTCAACTTAAAACATACGCGTCGAATTTTTAAAAAATCTTAATTGGATTTTGAGATTTAGCGAAAATCCTTTCAAACTGCGTAAATTTGTGTTCGAGCATCACGTAATAACTGCAAAGGTGAAAAAATGATATTTGGTGAAATGATATGTGGTCACTCACCTTAAACTATAAGCATCTAATTAAAAAAAAATTGATCAGATTTTGAGATTTTGCGAAAATCGTTTAAAACTGGGTGAATCTTTGTTCCCGCATTAAGTAATAATGACTAAAGCAAATGATATGAAATTTGGTCACATGATAGATGGTTGCTCAATATAAACTATATGATTCCAATTTTTTAAACATTTTTATTAGATTTTGAGATTTTGTGAAAATTCTCTCAAAATACGTTCAATGATGATTTCTTCGAACTTCACGTAATAACGACTAATACGAATGATACGAAATTTAGTGATATGATAGGTAGTTGCTAATCTTAATTTATAGGCGTTGAATTTTAAAAATATTCTGATATTCACGTATTCTGAATCATTTCTGTTCTCATATTTTCGGTCACTTCGGCTTTTAACCCTTTAACGCGCGGTGTCCTCGCCGTGAGGACACAAAACTCTTGAAGTTTTGATTGTTGCCAGCACGAAGAATAGATTTGATTGCTATAAAAATAGTTGCGTGTGACATAGCTCCACGAGAATCCTTTACTTTTTTTTAGCACGTCATTTCCCGTAAAAAAATTGTCACGGTTATTTTTAACAGCACTGACACCTGCTGAAAAATGGAAGAAAGCGAGAACAGCTGTATAGATTGCCCAATGCTGAAAAAAAGGGCAGCCGTTGCCATTGTTTGAATTAACTACCAGCAAGACGGCGGAATATCGAAACGTTCATCACGTGCCACAGATCTAGAGACCCTTTTTTGACACTTTTCAAATTTACACTTTAAAGAAAAAGGGGGTAGTAAAAATGTATTATTTTAATATGCTAATAGTAAATTTATTTTAAATTTAATCATATAGTATAAATTTATATTTTTCTTCCCATTAGCACCTAAATTAACAGCAGACTTGAAAAGTGAAATTTATTATCCGCAGTAGATTTGTAAAGCTACCTTCCCTTTGTGGCCCACCGGAGTGGAATTAAAACGTATCCTTCACAGAGGTTCGGGAGTCATAGTCCTCAAGTGAATCTATTGTGTACTATCGAAAAAACTAAAAAACCCGATCCTGCTCCCTGAAGAGTCATTAGAAACGCTTAAAATCACCAGCCCTTTTAAAATGCCCGCTTTTTAAGTAAGGGCAAACACGTTGTGGTCCCTCCATTCCCAGAGCTCTGAACAAAAACAGAAGTCAACAGTCCTAGAACCAAGGGCGGATTAAAGGGGGGGCGGAGGGGGCGACCTCCCCCAATATAAAAGAAATTAATGTAAAAGATCCTATTTTACTTCCATTAAATGGACGTATATGTCAATCTTCTAACTAATCGCCCCCACCGACAAACGAACCGCCCCCCCCCGGAGAAACTTGCAATAATCCGCCACTGCCTAGAGTTGTGCTGTGATTGATTTTACCCCTGACTTTCGTCTAATTTATCATGATCTTAATGACCGTTTCAACACTAGGAGCAGGGGCGTAGCCAAGTGGGGGGTTAGGGGGGTCATAACCCCCCATGAGAAATTTTTGCCATACAAAATGTATATTCTTCACTACATTATCACACGCACGTATACATATATTTGAGTTGTAGTAGTCGTAACCCCCCCCATGAAAAATTTCTCACTCAGCCCCTGAAGGAGTATTACTTTTGATTGCAAGTCCTGAAACACATGTGTTTTGAGACCTACATTTCCCCAACCCAACCACATTGGCAAATGAAAATTCGAGTTATACTATTCGTTGTACCGGAATGTACCGAAATATTTTCGTTTGTAGCGATACCGATATCGAGATACAGCGCCGCCTTTGTGGTCGGACTCGGGCTCGTGAAACGGCAGCCCGACTACAACGCAAATTGAAAATCTGAGCTATGCCATTCGTTTGTACTTCGTTTGTACCAGAATGTACCAAAATATTTTCGTTTGTACCGATATCGATATCGAGATACAGCGCCCCCTTTGTGGTCGGACTCATGCTCGGGAAACGGTAGCTCGATCGCAGCCCAAATTGAAAATTTGAGCTATGCCATTCGTTTCTACTTCGTTTGTACCGGAATGTAACGAAATATTTTCGTTTGTACTGATACCGATGTCGAGATACAGCGCTCCCTTTGTGGTCGGGCTGGGGAAACGGCATCCCGACCACAGCGCCATTTGAAAATTTGAGCTATGCCATTCGTTTGTACTTCGTTTGTACCGGAATGTACCGAAATATTTTCGTTTGTACCGATACCGATATCGAGATACAGCGCCCCCTTTGTGATCGGACTCGGGCTCGGGAAACGGCAGCCCGACCACAACGCAAATTGAAAATTTGAGCTATGCCATTCGTTTGTACCGGAATGTACCGAAATATTTTCGTTTGTACCGATACCGATACCGAGATACAGCGCTCCCTTTGTGGTCGGGCTGGGGAAACGGCACCCCGACGACAACGCCATTTGAAAATTTGAGCTATGCCATTCGTTTGTACTTCGTTTGTACCGGAATGTACCGAAATATTTTCGTTTGTACCGATACCGATATCGAGATACAGCGCCCCCTTTTGGTCGGACTCGGGCTCGGGAAACGGCAGCCCGACCACAACGCAAATTGAAAATTTGAGCTATGCCATTCGTTTGTACTTCGTTTGTACCGGAATGTACCGAAATATTTTCGTTTGTACCGATACCGATACCGAGATACAGCGCCCCCTTGAAGCCCAAAAACAAAAGGCCGGAAATTTGTCTATTGCACGATACCCTTTGCGGCCGCTCAAACGTGGCACCAAGCAAAGTACTTTATAGGAGACTTGCGGACGGACGGGCAAGAGACGGGCGGCTTCTACGATCCCGTTGACTCCCACACTGAAATCTGTTTCATGTAATTTTTTTTACTTAAAACTCCGATTTTGATTCTATTTCTGTGCATACGTTAAGATAAGGTGACCATACGTCCCCAAGTTTTGGGGACAGTGCCCAATTTCTGTTGTTTTGCAATTTGCCCCAAAATGTAAAAAAAAAAAACAATTGAGACAATTTTTAATTAATACTTTTTTAATTAGATTACTGTTCATTATTTCATTAATTATAAAATGTCCCAAATTTTGTTTCAAATTTGGGGACGTCCTCAATTTTACGTTCAAA